>CBVK0101712973.1:0-13135 GCA_900067695.1 Picea abies | reverse complement strand
GACTTTTGGTGTTTCACCTTCTAGGGTTAGGTTTTTTTATGTCTAGGGATTTTGTATTCATGAGTAATATAAAAAAATCCTATGGAGCCTCATTGTAATCCATTATGCTCATACAGATGAGCGTACCAGCCACATCTCTTCTCAGAGATAGATACCACAATTCAAGCAAGGTTTCAGTTCTGCAGTTTTACAGTTTCAGCCTATTTCATTATTTAATTGAAGATATTGTTCACTGGCTATTTGTGTTATTCTCCATATCTTTGTGTTTATTGTATTCATTATTTTAATCAATTCATTCTACTCTTAAATCCGTATCATAATCCCAAATACTTTAGCAACAAATTTTAACCACAGAAACATGCAATTAATCCGACAAAAAGTTCACTAATCAACAATAGAATCATAATAATGGTTTACTAGCAAATTTCCACGGTCAAATTGCAAGTTAAAATCAATAATATAAGATAATTTCCTGCATCCCTAATGGATGTAGCTTTCATTTAGCTATATCTCAATATCCACTTGACCAATCTAGATGCCCTAGAGGCTTTGGCAGGCTTTAAGCATATAGAAAAAATCTCAATTTGAACAATTTCAATATCTCATGATTCTACATATCCCAATGCAATTATTTTGTTTCTCCAATGCAAGAGACTAGTGCCTTTAACTATCAGTTTATGCAGTCTTTAAAATGAAAGAGCTAATTGTACTCCTCCTAGGAAAAACGCAGGAGGGTGTAAGCCCTTTTACTCCTCCTAGTATTCCTTTATGCAACAAATTATTCCAAGACAATTATGATGGGATTAGTAGGGTTGTATTCCCTTATACTCCCCAAAATATTAGCAAATTAACCTTGTGACCAAGAAAATAAGCAATAACATGAAAGATTCCTTACATAGTCCAAGCATTAACAAGATAAACTCCTTTTAACCAAGAAAAATGCAACATAAAGCAATAAATAGCCTCCAATAAATATAACACCTTACTTCTTCATCCAATAGCCAAAGCAAATCATCACAGGAGGTAGTAGCAAGAGAGATAAATAAAATTTCCCAAGTAGGGTGCAAATTTCAGCCAAGTAGTCTTCTCACAATGGGAGACCTATGATAAAAATGAAACAATTTGATCTATTTTTATACAAAACCTCTAAAACATAGTTTGTCCACATACAAAAGGTAAAACACAAAATAGGGAGGCCGACCTCCCTTATTTTTCCCCTTTTACAGCTTAAAATTTAATTTGCACATAAAAAAACTCTAAAATAAAGATGATATCACCCTTCTTGGGCAACGATTTGGCATTAGGAGTAGGACACGATGCTTGGATATGGAATGTTGGGCTTCCAAAGGCCTTATTTGTTGGATTACTGAGAGGGGGGGGGTTGAATCAATAATGAGAAATTTATACTTCTTTTAACCTTTAAATGACAATTTATATTCCTTTAACTTAGTCAACAATGTTCATTTGTTTATCATCAACATATTACTGTATCATAAACATTAACATCAATAAGTGCATAATAAACATTAACAAACACATCCACATAATGCACAATACGCCAATATTTATGTGGAAACCCAATGCGGGAGAAAACCACAAAATGATTTTCTTATATGTGAATAATTACATTCAAGGAAGCACCAACTTCTAATTCTCTAGCTCCAACCAAAAGGAGGCTCCTACCCCTTGTGTTCTACAGCTCCAACTGGAAGGTGGCTACAACCACCCAATTCTCTGGCTCCAATCAAAAGGAGGCTCCAACCCCCTAATTCTCAGGCTACAACCTGAAGGAAGCTCCAACTCCGTGGTTCTTCAGCTCCAACTAAAAGTGGTTGTAACCACCTAGTTCTAATCACTTTCAATTTTCAAATGCGGGAATTTTAGAAGCCAATATATTAGTTATAGATAATGGTAAAAGAAGAGAGGTGTGAATCAATGTTACTCCCCAAAGAGGACGTGAATTTTTATTAATGAATATCTAATCCAAAGGATTAGGTAGAGGATGATTTCCAATGCCAATCTTCACTTGGGGGCTCATGCAAATTCCTTAGGCTTGTTAATCGAACAACTTCACCAGTACCTGCCAACCAATGTTAGGGTTACTCTTCTTCCCCCTTAGCCCCCCAAGCCACAAATGGGTCACACACAAAGAAAATCAGAACAATAGCTCAAGCTTTCCCTCTCAAGAATATGCTTCCACCTCTTGCACAATCTTGAATCCCAACTCACACAAGTAAACTTAGTCCATAGAAATTTCATCAGCATTTCATTCATCCAGAAATAGGGTGCTTTCCCTCATCCTCACCATTCTTTTTATAATAAAATTTACCTTGACACTTGTCATCTCATGCACAATTGGCTAATTGTTAATAAATAAAATAAATAATATTCACCCTCAACACATGTCACCCTTTCCTCAAGTTGCACATGTTAAATCCCTTTTTAATTTAAATAATTATGCATTTTCCCTCACACTCCTCAATTAGTTCCTATATTTTCTCTTAGTTGTCCCTCCTCAATTAGTTCCTATATTTTCTCTTAGTTGTCCCTTAGTTCCCCAATTCCTCTTGTATTGTGTCCCCTAACTAATTTATCATTGGAGTTTGATTAGGACTCTTCTCTTAGTCAGGATTTAGTGTTTGATTGACTTAGGATACTAACTCTCTATTGGAAACCCAATCTCTCATGAATATATTTTCTTTTAATTAATATTTATTTTTATTAATTTCATGCACACATTGTGCACATGCCTAAATTATTATTCTTATTCTCCCCTTTACTAGTGTTTATTTAGTCTAAATTCCCTTACCCCAAATTATAATTTTATTTAGTCAAAACATATAAACTTAGAATTTTGGTTATGTTATCAGGTTTATAACTTAATGATAATTTGTATTCTCTTCTCTAACAAATTCTAAGTATTCATTTTATTTTCTAAGGTATTCTAGATTTTAATTTACTCAGAATTTATTCATGCAACATGCCATTCAAGACGCACCTCCATGCTCCAAGGGTTCCACTCACCATTGACTTAGTTTGGAAGTTGTCTGACGTTTGGATTCAATACTTCATTTTTCAACCTTATTGCGCGCCCCTATAAAATCCTCACGAGAGACTGTCACAGTTTTCCCTCACAGCATCATGAACCTCTTAGAACAAGGTAGTCATTAACCTTCAGTTTAGGTCGTGGTGAGAGTGCTAGTAAGTTGTGACAGGGACACTGCTACACCTTTCCCTCATCCATATGATATCTATGTATGACCTGTTTACTCCATATGTAAGTCGGATTAGCAAGCGTCACCATACTTGCATCCATTGACAAAGATACCATCAATAACTCATATATATGAAATCCATAACTGAAATCATCATATAACATGCATGTAATAAATCAAGTACTCATAACCAAAGTAAATAATCCATTCCTTGACTCAATCTGGAGTCCAAGGAAGTCGGTCGATGTCATCAACATCATCATCATGTCACGCTTCCTGCATGTTATCCCCGATATCTAGGGATAATTAGGAGATCATGTCTCAAGGCCCACAGGTCCTAGACATGGAGTACTGATAACAGGATTGGCCTGAACATGGCCCTGGAGGGCCCATCCTTCCTCTTCTTCGCTAGACTTGTCCTGTCAACAACAACAGCTTCCATCACCATCGGCTTGGACTTGCATCAAAGAGGACTCTTGCTCTCAATCTGGAGTCCAAGGAAGTCGGTCGATGTCATCAACATCATCATCATATCATGTTTCTTGCACACTCAATAAACCTAATCATAAAACTTGTCAATACTATACATCAATATAATAACATATCAATTTCTGAAACATAATCATAGCATAAGCATATAAATCAAAATGATAATCATAATGTACCATGTTTTGAACCGGATCACTTTCTCACAATTGTCCTCAAAGAATAAGTCAATGTATGAAATGTGATTAGTGGAACTGGGTATTACAATCCATATGTTTGGATGTACCTATGTAGGAAACTATTGTACTTCAAAACCAGGTGCCACTCGGAGTATCTGATGCTCGGATTTGAGTGCAATTTATGAAATATATTGGTTTACTTTGACACCTTGTGGCTCTCTTCTGATGCAAAGTTGTCTATCTCTTGTATATTCATCATATTTTATGACAAGGTAGAATTCCTCCTTGAGGGCATCAAAAAAATCCACCCAAGTGGGTTATGTCCTGAATGTTGTAGACTAATATCCTTCATACCTCTCTCAATAACTTTCCCACCAATATTTGACATGGGGAAGAGCCTTAAGGAGTGCAAAAGTGATATTTCTTATGTCTATTCTTTTTAATAGTTTAATAACCCTCTAACAGATATAACCTTTTCTCCAAATCACATGCATATATATTTCATTCAAATAAATGAATATCAAAATTAACGTGTACCTTGAAGAGTATTTCACCTCCAAAACGATTTCTTATTGAGTATGTCTTGGCCACCACTGGCATTCCTTGAAGGATCTAGGGTGAAATTTGCCATCATCTTGTTCCTCTATCGCGCAAGGGCTTCCTCAAGAAACAACTTGATAGGATATCTTGATCTTTCATCTCTCTTTTCATTTTCCATGGGATGTCTCTTGGGATGGCGAGACTAGCCTTCCCAAAGATAAATTTGTTTGAGACCCAACTCTCTATTCCCTAACCTCGTCGAGAACATGCACTAACAACTCTCTATTCCCTAACCTCGTCGAGAACATGCACTAAGAAACAAAAAAGAGCATATTTCTTTGATACCATTCATATGGATTTTATAGAGAATGAAATGAAAGGAACAAATATGAATGGAAACACGAACATATAAATATTGTAGGGAGCACAATAATACAATGAGAACAATATTCTATTAATAAATTAAATCGAAAAACACTGTGAAATGCAAAGAAGTACAGACTAGCTAGAATGGTGGTAGCTTATCTCTGTAGAGAGAGGTGTTGGCTATGTTTATTCACAAGATAAAATTACAAGAGGCAAAAATGGCCTTTTAGCATAACATAATAAACCCTAAATATCCAAAAACCAAAACCTATGAGATGAAGTGCCAAAAGGATTATAGGCCCCAAGGTGGTTAGTTGATACAATCTATGTTTGGGGCACACAATAGCTCGTCGGAAAGATATAACTAATAAGTACAATTGTTGGAAAGCTTGGACATGCCATAGTTATCTTGAGCCCCTAATGGTAAAAAACATCGTTTGAGGCCTTAAAATGGCCCTAAAAGTTTAGGACCCAAAAAAATATAGATAAAAAGACTACCAATATGGAGACCCATGTTGAGTCCATGGAAGGGCCATATATTTCCACTTGGATCAAACTATACATCACGTTTTTCAGGAAACACCATCCTCTAATCAATGTGTAATTGACTTATTCAAACCTAGGCCACAAAACAATTAAAAAATAAAATTTTGAAATATTGGTTATCAAGCAACATTAAATTGATGTGTATGTTATTGTAATGATGTCCATTTGATGTTAAATACACTGCATAATAGATGATGAAGTGATGTTAATTATGTTGGTTTCTCTTGTTCGACATTGAAGATGTCACTTACATGACACAAGGTTTTTACAAAACAAAAGAAAAAATCTAAAGAATGTTACATTCTCACCACATTTGCTTTTTCCCACTAAAAACATATAAGTAATAATACATTGAATTAAAGCTTGGTTGTTGACCACTGGAAAACCAACTATTCCATTTGATCATAAAGAAATGCAGGCCACAAGAAAATAATTTAATTGATCGATTGAAGTAAATAACATGGTTGGCATGAACAAGGAAAACTACAACTAGGGTGACAATAATTTTCATTGAAGATAGATGCCAATACTCCATAATGGGTGAGTCAACTTAGGAGAAATTAGAAATATATATATATATATATATATATATATATATATATATATATATATATATATATATTATTTCAAAATTATATTTTTGGGGAAAAGAACTAATTTTACTTATTTCTATGTAAGGGGCTTTTTTTTTTTTTTTTTTTTTTTAAGGTGGGGGGGGGGTGTTGTGAAGAACTAATTTTCTCATTTCTACTCAATAGAATCACTACTCTTATTCATTTGAAAGGAGAGGTATTTCTAAGCTAGTTTTTTTTTTTTTAAATATTCATAGTGTGCATTATTATAAAGCTAGAACAATGTGTAAGTAGAATTTATGTGCATAATGCATGAAGAAACCAAAAGATCAACATTATCATGTTTTACTAAAATAGGAAAACCTGTGGATAGTAATGTTATTGATATTTATCATTTTCTTTTAAAGTGAACTACCTTGTACCTATATTTTGGGAGTTGGCCATTGTTTACAATGGACTATTTTATAGCTTTAATTCTAGTTGCACCTCAAATTGGTGTTGCCAAATGTGCATTTCAAATTCGAATTTAGTGTTAAATGTGAGTGCCAAAAGAAACTGCCAAGTGAAATGTTATTTGATTTCAATCTTAATAACATCCTTGGTTTTGTGGCATGGGAATTTTCTTTGATTTCAATCTTAATAACATCCTTGGTTTTGTGGCATGGGAATTTTCCATTGTGCAATGTGTAGCTATGTTTTGGCATTGATCTTGATTTTGTTCAAATTGAATTGCCAAATGTGAATGTCCAAACTAAATTAAATATGTTATGTGGACATCAAAAACAAATCCAAAATACAATTCACACTCCAATCGATGTTAAATGTGCCGCACAAGAGACACTAAAGTGATGTTAGTTTTTTAGTTTCTCTCATTCAATGTTGAAGACATTGCTTAAGTGACATAAGGTTAAAAAAAAAACTATCATGGTGTGGTAGATTTTTCCTTTTATTATGTGCCTTATCTCATGCATGTGTACTCTAATAAATAGCAATTTTAGGATTGTGTTTAATGTTAGCCTAAAGGTGCATTCTACATTGAGTGATTACATGTTGTACACTGCTCTAATCAAGCTTCCAAGGAAAAAATGCTAGTATAGTGGTGGGTGTTTATTTATATCTCCTTTATATTTTCTTTGAAGCATGCTAGTTGTAACTATATATGTAATTGAATGATAATGTCTTTCAACACTAATAAGGTTTATTAGAGTTAAAATCCATGCTCTTTTCCATCACTTTTAAATACATCAAAATTACATTTAAGAAATTAGTGCAATTATTTTCTCTTTTTTATTCACTAACGATTAAACTTGTATGCCATTATTATTGAAAATCCCTACTCAAGTCGTTGTCATTTTTCCTCTCTCTCAACATCAAATAAATTATTATTAAAGTGAATCAGCACTAAAATCCAATCAATATTGTTAGCATATTTCATTGATCATGTTTTGGTGTGAGAAAGAATAATCAAATCCAAATTGAAAGAATTCCCTATGTTGTATTATGTTTTCAAGCTTATAAATACTTTTGAACACAATGGAAAATCATGTAGTGAACATGACTGCAATCTCTTAACTTGAGTAGGTAAGATATCCATCCAATAAGACTTGGACATGATAAGGTATCTTTGACCTACTCATGACAGAGCTTTTCTAGCATTTGTATAGATAAGAAAAGATAGCATTATGGAGATGAGGAATAATAAAATGGACCTAAATCTATATCCTACCATGAACTAAATTTGTTATCATAGTTTGAAATAGTGACTAGTTAAAGAAGTTGAAGTTCTAAAGAAATTGACTAGAAAGGATTGTCCATACTGAAAACTATGGCTTATGAATAAATCAAAGAAACATCTCAAAATATACAACGTTACACAAAAATGCATGCCAAATTATTCAAGTCAAAGCAAAGACAACAAGTTTAGGAACTACACACAACCTTATTTTTGTCTACAAAATAAAGGAAAACCCATAAGTCTATTCTTCCAATCAAAAAAACTATCTAGGATACTATGAAAGTTAAATCACTCACAATTTTATTTTGAGTCATGCCCAATGACATGATCCTCTTCATCCACCAAAATTCACCTACATAGAGTTATATTATCATCATTTTATAAACTTGGTGGTATGTTTAGTCCCAAAAATGAAGTATAAAAATTCTCTATGTTTTCAAGACCTGTTGTTTTCTCAAGACATCAAGACCTTCAAAAGTAGGGAAATTATCCTATTTGTTAAAATATTGATAGTAGTACAAAAAGGGAAATCAAAACAATAACAAAGGTCAAGTCTTCCATATATGATGTATAGGAACTAATTAAGCATGTTACTTATGAAAAAATTTGAATTTTTGGCATAAAATAATCTATTCAAGTAACAAGTAACCAAACCTATCCCAAGCCAACAAAATCTCATGAGAAACAAAAAACATTAAATTTAACAAGAGTCCCCCTAAGAGGGGTTGGGTAGATACACATGATAAATTGTATCTACTACACCTAAAATTTCTAGAATTCCTACTTTAGATACACCATAAAAGTATAAATGTTTAATGAATTTTAACTAAAATGAAAAACACTATAGACTTTTAGAATAGAGGATTTTAATTTTAACATGTGGGAATCCACTATACTTCTAGAAGAGATGACTTTATAGCTACGACTTCTAGAAGAAGCACATGTCATTTCTCACAATCTAGAAATTAGAGAGATGATCAAAAGAAGCACATACCCATTCTCAAACTCTAAGCATGACGGGTGATGAGGTTGTTGGAATTATTGATTGTGTGTTGTCATTGATGGAAACATGAGTCAAACATGTACAATAAACAGAGAAAAAGGAAGATCATTTTGGGGTAGAAGCAATTCGTGATCATTAGGATCAACAATGATCCTATGTTCCTAAATCTTAGGAGAGGTAGAATGCAGAGAATCCACATACAAAAGGAGTAATGAAGCACAAGGAATTAAGAGCTCAGGAGGGTTAGTGACTGAATCAACGCATAAGAGAATGCACAAACAATTATTAAAATATCAGAAGAAATAATGATGAACATATCAGAAAGAAGAGCATTGAAACCCTTCAAGAATTGTAAGGAAACTCTATTACAATCAGAAAATATGTCAAACGTCGATCAAAATCCCATAGAAATACCAACAACCTTCAAATCAAGGTGACATCATAGGTTGGGAAGGATTAAATCTCAATCATCAAATCTGGAGCAGTAGCATTATGGATAGTTGGATCAAGCCAGAATCATAGATCAAGAGGGATTAAATAAGAGCCATCAGATTTCATGGAGGAGATTCAAGTGAGCTCTCAACCATTGGATCAAGCAAGTCAAGTTCAGTGTTGACCACTCCAGTGAAAAGAAGTTTGAATCATGTAAGAATACTCAAAGGTCGAATCCTTGAAGTCACAAACCCTCGTCGACCATCGGATCAAAGGAAGAGATGGGAAATCCCGCCAACCATTGATCAACATAAAGTGGAAGGACAGGGAGGTCAAATTTTGATCTGGACCATTAGACAATTTAGTTACGTGGAAAACATCTAAACCACGCGTGCAGTGGTAAAGTGTTAACAAGCCACGTGGTTGGGTTCATGCCTACCGTTTATCTCAATGCAAAATTAAATCACAACCATCAGATCAGTTAGATCCATTGATTGAAAGTGACTAAACAAGAATCATCAGATTTCGTGGAGAACTTTGGGTGAGTTCTCATTCACTGGATAAAGCAGGAGATAGAAAGCTTCAGGACTTCGAAGCTTTGCCACTTCAGTGATTATGATAGCTAATTTAAAAAGTGTCAAAATCACGAAGTAACACCAGTCGTTGGATCAGGTGGCCAACTCCGGCATTGACCTACTTTGACGATCAGAAGTTCGGAAAAACCAAGAATACCAGAAGTCATGAAATCCAAACAATCGTCGTGCAAGGGAAGGATTAGTCAACCTGGCGTTGACCACTCCTGGATTACAAGGAGTCCTAAACAACTAAAACTTATTAAGCCATGAAGTACAAAGTCATGATCTAGGAGGGAGACATATGTCATAAGACAAAGATGACATGTGGCCCAATCAGCTGGTGAAAAGTATCAAGGTCTTAGATATATGAAAGTCACGAATCAAGGTGGCACGTGGTAGCCACTCAGCCAATTCCACATCAACAGTGACGTCAACACACCACGTCACTCTAGCATTACTAACTTCGAGGATATCCAATCTTCTTTTATCAGTTAATCGTCGAAGTCCGGAATCACGAAGTAAGGCTAATTGTTGATATACTTCAGGATCATTCTTGACCATTTATTAAACGTAGTGGAAGGATATAGTAAGCATGAATCATGAAGTAACAATAACCGTTGATTTACTTCTGGAGCATTCTCGATCGTTGATCAATCATAGTGGAAGGATATAGTAAGTGTGAATCACAAAGTAACGCTAACCGTTGATCTAGTTCTGGAGCATGCTCGACCGTTTGATCGGGTACAATGGAAGGATAGTGTAAGGAGTACTAACAACCAATAGCAATCGGTTGTCCACTCTGGATGACCAATTTGGTAGGTCAAACTCCAAAATAAAATAAGGTTTGCAAAGTTTAATAATCCTGAATACCTGGAGAGACGAATACTCGGAGAGTCGGAGCTCATTTTTTCCTAAGTCTACATTCCTAGCTCTTGTTCATGTGAAGGTTCTTAAGCAACTTGAGGGCCAATTTCAATAACTACATGACAAAAATGAGTTAAGCCTTTGGTTCTTAGCCGAAGGGCATATGACAAATAATGTCAACATGGAGTTCTTATATGTACTTCGATGAAGTTTACTTCAGGAAGTATTACTCTGATAAAATGCAAGAAGGCCGAAGTCTGAAAGACTTGGTTCCAACATTGGTCTCTTGATAGAGGAATAAGAGTGAAATAAGAGGCTCTAGGAACAACGCTTAAATGGATAAGCCCGTGTTTTTGAGCCCACAATCATTTGAACATTGGGTTGAAGAAAGCGCCTTTGTAGAATACGATTTATGTAAAAAAGTTAAAGGCCTGTAATTTGACAAGATTAACACCATATCAATACAAAGAGTCAGTAAAATCTCAAATCTGGTCTGTTGAAGAACTAAGGACGTAGTAGAAGCATGGGAATGATATAAGAAGTCGATCCATACCTATGATCAACTCATGTGGAGGAAATTTGAATCAAGATCAACGTTCTAATTAATTGAGAAACTTACACAATAAATTAATGAATAAAAGGAGAAGATTATTTATGTTAAAATTAAATGAAGAGGTGCAATGGTTCATGTCAAAATAATGAATAAAAGGAGAAGATTATTTATGTTAAAATTAAATGAAGAGGTGCAATGGTTTATGTCAAAAGACATGATGGTTCAATCATATACCTATTGAAATACTATATAAACCGGAAATGGTGGTGAATCTCAAAGTGTCTTGGTGGATATATATATAATGGATTGAATGAAAGTCAATTCTATTAGGTTGGTACCTATTTACAAGCCGAGTATTGTTATGAGGGTTGGATTTCTCACATCTTAGTTGGATATGAGATCAACAAGATGGGTCTTGTTACGAGGGTTGGATTCCTCATTTCTCAATTGGATCTGAGAACTACAAGCTGGGTCTTATATCATAGAGTTGGATCTCTAATATTCAGTTGAAGTTGAAGATATTAAAGGATTGATTTTATTTGTATTCATTCAAGTTAAATAAATAAAAGAAAGATTTTTTATCTACTTTATAAAATTTGTGTTATACATGTTATGAATAATTAATTGAGTTGCATATATCTTATTCAATTAATTCAGTTAATCTATGAAAGTGTGAAAAACGGTCAAAAGCTCCAGACATTGATTCACCTACCCCCCCACTCTCAGTTTCAGTGTGTGTTTCAACAATTGAGAGTGAGGTTCCTTCAACACAGTTTAAACACTGGAAGGTAGACTCTAAGGAAATGGGTGGACAAANNGCTCTCTCCACAAATGAAGCTCCCTTATTTGATGGAATAGACTACTCTTCATGGAGGGAAATAATGAAATGGTATCTGAAGTCAAGAGGATCTAGTGTTCAAGACTTAGTAGTATCCTAACCTTAGTACTCAACTACCTCAAAGAACAAATCCAAAAATTCAAAATAAGCAAAGAAAAATAATTCAATAGCATTAAAGGCAATCTAGAATGGATTGTCAGACCAAGTCAAAGAAAATATGGGGCATTGCACCTCTGCTAAATTACTATGGATCCATCTAGAGAATTCTTATAAAAATAAAGAACAAAACAAAGAAATGGAGAATTCCAATCAGTTTATAGAACAAAACATAGAAACAGAGAAATCCAATCAGATTAAAGAACAAAACTCAGAAATGGAGAATCTCAATCAGTTTATAAAACAAAACATAGAAACGAAGAAATACAATCATATTAAAGAACAAAACTCAGAAACAGATAAATCCAATCAGATTGAAGAAAAAAATACAGATAAAAAGAATTATTAGCCGAATAAAGAAGAAAAAATAGAATAGGATAATTCCATCAAAGAATTGGTGCAAACCCCGGTCATCAACAGAGAAGACTACTACATCAAGGAATTGATAAATACCACCGTATTCATTAAAGAAAAAATATTAGACTTTAAGATTGATGTTGTAGCTACATTTGAAGTGATTGGTATGGAACCAAGAAATGGTCTATATATTGAAATTACTAAGGATGTTCTCAATCAGCTTGAATACACAATTATGTGCACTTTTGAAGAGTTGGAGAAACTTCAAAAGAAAGATATGTTTCTACTACAACAGTTAGATCAATCTAACCTTGAAGAGAATGAACTAAAAATTCAACTAGAAGACAAAGAATAATATATCAATAGATTAAAGACTGGAGTTATTGATCTAACAAAAGAAATGAACGAGTTGAAGGCATATAACAAACTCAATAAATGCAAAGAATAATTAGAAGAAACAAAAGAAATGGTCAACAATATTAAGACTCAACTTGAAAAAGTTAAGGAAAGTGAAGAAACCCTAAAGAGCCAGTTGACTAAAAAGGAAGAATCATGCCACACGTTGGAATTGGAAGTCATCAACCTCAAAATATTGAAGTATGAAGTTGTTTATCTAACCAAAGATATAAAAGAGTTGAATACATATGACAAAACCAATAACTACACATAAGTCTTGGATGATACAGAAGAAATGGTCATCAATATAAAGACTCAACTT
>CBVK0101712959.1:0-20014 GCA_900067695.1 Picea abies | reverse complement strand
CAAATCATCTACATATAAGAAAACAATTAACATATTACCTTGTTGATTTGTTTTGATGTACAATGTTGGCTCACTTTCACTTCTTTGAAACCCATTTTGAGTGAGTTAGGAATCTATGTGAATGTACCAAGCTCTAGGAGCTTTCTTTAATCCATATAGTGCCTTCTTCAATCAATATACTTTGTTTTCTTATCCTGGAACCTCATAGACTTGTGGTTGTTCCAAATATACTTCTTCTTCTTAATGTCCATTCAAAAATGTTGACTTTACATCCATTTGATAAATAGACCATTTATTTTGTGCAACAATGGCTAACACAGTTCTAACCGTGTCCATGTGCACAACTAATGCAAATGTTTCATTGAAATCAATTCCAGGTTTTTGTGTAAAACCCCTTGTGACTAACCTTGCCTTGTGCTTCTACACATTTCCTTTTGCATCTTACTTGGTTTTATAAATCCACTTGACACTTATTACATCCTTGTCTTCAGGTACATCCACCAATTTCCATGTATGATTGTTCTCTATGCATATGATTTCTTCATCCATGGCTTGTGCCCATACATCATATCTGACAACTTCTTCAAAAGTTAATGGATCATCTATTTGTGAAAACAGAGAAAAAACTAAAAATGAATTTACTGTATCAACATTATAGATGTCGCGCAGACCTCTTTTCTTTCTTGGTAAAATGATTTCTAATGTTGGATCTCTAGATGTAGAACTACTAGGACTAATTGCTGGAGTTTGTTGTGCTCTAGGTGTGGATTGTGCACCTATGGATCTCACTGGAGTAGTTTGTGTTGGGATTTGTGTAGTAGTTCCAGGAGTGGTAGGAACCGCGCACTAACTTATAGATGGTGTTTGAACAACTTCATCCTCCATATCATCCTGCACCACATAATCAATAATTGTGATTGTATTTTCTATGCTTCCATCCCATGCTTCATTCTCAACAAATTGAACATCGCAACTGATTATGAATTTTCTTCCAACATGATCATATAGTTTGTATGATTTTGTATCTTCATAGTACTTAAAAATTATACATTTTTGTCCTTTGTTGTCTAACTTCTTTCTTAGCTCATCTGGAACATGTCCATGTGTGACACAACAAAAAAATTTCGAGTGCGCCTTATTATGCTTCATACCTATCTAGGCTTCTTGAGGAATTTTTTTTTCACACTCTTTGTCAGACATTTGTTCATAATGTATACTGCAGTTTCTACTTCCTTAGCCCAATACTCATTTGAAAAATGTTTGGCTCCTAACATATTGCACGCCATTTCCATGATGTTTCGATTCTTTCTTTTTGTGACACCATTCTGTTGTGGTGTATACCGTGCAGTGAATTGCTTGAAGATTCTGTGAACTTTACAAAAGTTTTGAAATTCTCTTGAAACATATTCTCCTCCTCTGTTAGTTCTTAGAACCTTGATGTAATAACCACGTTGTTTCTCCACAAGTGATTTGAATTGTTGAAAACAACCCAATGCATCAGATTTATGTTTTGCGAAATAAATCCATGTCTTTATTGAGAAATCATCAATGTATGTCAGGAAATATTTACCGCCTCCTATAGTTGATGTTTTCATTGGTCCAAAAATATCTGAATGTATAATTTCCAGTGGATATTTTTTGTCTGTATGACTTTCCAACTGGAAATGACTCTCTATGTTGCTTTACAAAGATGCATCCTTCACATATTCTTTCTTATTTTTCAATCAATAGAAAACCTTTCACCATATCCTTTGTATGTAGCAGCTTTAGACCTCCAAAGTTCAAATGTCCAAATCTAAAATGTCATAGCTAGGAATCATCCTACACTTCAGATTGGAATGTTTCATGTAGCTCTGCGCCATTGTCTTCTTTTTCTTTGAAACTGTGTGCACTAACTTTTCCTTCCTTGGAAATTCACGCACTTACTTTTTCACTTTTTTCTTTGAATGTAGTGTCTGACTGCACATCATTTGCTTCATAGACAACTTGCGTTGTATTTTTCTTCTTGGATGGCTTCAATGTTAATGGAAACATTATGTTGCTAGTCATATGAATTCTTGAAATAAGTGGATTGGTTGGATATCTGTCTATAATCACACAATGATTATCTTCGATGTAGATTTTGTATACTTGTTGGCCCTTGACCAAGTTTTGGGATAAACTTGGTCATTTTGACCTATTTTGGGACTTCGACAGCCTGTCGAAGATGAAGCGCCAAGCGAAGCAGAGATTGTGGAAGCTAGACCCCCTTTTTGGGTCATTTTTAGGGTTTTGGGATAATGTAATGAGAAAGGTATGTTGGCCTATGGGTTTACCCACGTTTAGGCCCAATTTTGTATGTATAAATAGAAGGATAGGCAATGTAAGAATAAAGATATGGGATTGCTTAGTGCAATCAGTAGTACATCTATGTGATGTTGTATGAGTGCTCTGTGTGAACTGTGTAAGGATTGCAAGGATAACTGCAAGATACTGTAATATTGTTATAGGAAGCTAGGTGTTGTAAATGTAAGGATGAAGGATCTAGCGAGCTATGCAGATCTTTTGTCCTGTGCGAAGTAAGGGTTTTGAGTGGCTTTGTGTTGTAACCAATTGAAGACACTAATAAAGAAGAAGAGTTGGTGGACGTAGCCCCAGGGTGGGGGTGAACCATGTAAATCTGTGTGTTATGCTCTGTTCTTTGGTTCAATGTGTTTATCTTTGCTTATGCTATGTGCTCTGATATATCCACTTATGCTCCGTGCTTCTTAGATATGTATGATTGTTAGATCTGATGTGTATGAGAATGCTTAGTACTGATCTATTGGATCTGATCTGGGTTACTATGGTTAAGTGTTGAAATACTATACATCTGAGTATCCACCGCAAAGCTCTGTGCTGTCTGCGAAGTATAATAAGGGTTAAATATTGATGAACAATCTATGCTAAGTTCTCTGTAAAGATAGAATCACCTATCTGTGTCCCAGCTAAGGTTGTAGACACCTGAGTCTTGGAACCACCCATGCCTCTACCTCGGGTGAGACTTCGTATGCTTCGTAGGTGTTGCCAAAAGGGATGGTAGTTAAGGTTTCATTGGTGCACTCTTGAGCATTGAACCCTAGGTCTGCCCCTGTGCCAACAAATGGTTCCATTGCTGGGACTTGAAACTGTGATTGCTAGGAACTAGAGAAGAAGAATATTTGTGCAAAGAAATCTCTGTGTGTAGATCTATTGCCCTAGTGCGCAGTGTTCTACTTGACCTGTGAAGCTTTGTGGCAAGAAAGAAAGGTCATATTTGAAGAAAAGAGATTAGATCTGCAATAAAAGAGGTTGATACTAAAGAAAAGAAGCAAGATATGAATGCTTTGTACTCTAAGAAAGGTAAAAGTGAAATTTTCTAATTAAAAGAGGTAATATCTATAAGCTCTTTGCTCTAATAATGGTAAGAAAGTTCTAGATATGAAAGCTTTGTGCTCTCTAGAAGTAAGATAAGTGGAAATTTTTGTTTCTAGAGCATGGATCTAGGTATTTTTGATAGATCTTGTCTTATCTTGAAAACTAGGTATTTTTGATAGATCTTGTCCTATCTTGAAAACTAGGGCATTGTTAGATGAAAGAAGGTTTGATATGAATAGATCTGATAAGAATAGTGATAGATATGTTATACCTATGCATAGAAAGAATGTTTGGGCTAACAAATGGATGCAGGATCCTAGAAAAAAAATTGTTGCAGATTGGCCCCTATGCTCTTGGTGAGAAGTACAGAAGAGGTTGGGGATCAGTTACAAGAAAGAGAGGATTAACCCTCTGTTACAGTTGCAAAAAACCGGAACATCTAGCTAAGGAATGCCCTGGTGGAGGACCTAATTGTCTTTGTTGCAAATCTCTACATCATGAAGTATTGGGTTGCCCCAAAATGATTGCTAGGCTCAAAGGAATGAATCTAAACCCTAAGGCAGATCCAGAGATAGTAGAACCTCAGAAAGAATGAGAGAAAGTATTAATTCAGATGAAAGAAACCATGAATGAACACCAACATGTCATATTATCAGAGATATTTAAAGAAAAAGAATGCATCAAAGTAAGGATAGGGGACTTTAACATTGATTGTGTTCTAGATGAGGAAACACAGATGAATATCATGACAGAGAGAATGTGGGAAGTTATAGAGAAGTTTTCAATGATCCCTTCACTAGGAGGAATAGGACTCTTCAGAGGAAAATTGGTAAACCTATGTGGAAGGCTCACTCAGATATCTACAAATGCTAATGGAACTTCGACTGAAGAAGATTTTGATATTATCAAATTTATTGAAGATAGCACCCCGTTTACTATCTTACTTGGAAAACCTTGGATTGACAGAGATCAAGTTAGATAGAAGGAATAAGCAGAAGTTTTGGAACAGAAGAAACAAGAATTAAAAGATTTTATGACCAAGAAGATTGCACAGTTGATTGAAGAACAAAAGAAGAGATCGAAGCTCCTTGACACTAGAGACCCCAATGTTGAAGTTGAAAGAATGTTAGAAGGCTCACAGAAGACTGAAGCACCTGTCCCAGAGAAGGAAGAATTATTACCCCGGAAAGAATCTCAACAACGTGCAATGACTATGTTAAAAGAAGATAGGAATCATAACAGAAAAAGATAGACCGAGTTGAAGATTACTGGGAAGAAGGCTAGAAAGTTAAGTAAGAAGAGGGCGAAGATTGAAAAGTTACAAGAGATTCAAGATGGAACACCGCAGAAAGAAAACTTGCAGAATGGGAGATTCACCGGGATATCAGAACAACGACCTATGGCACTTTGTCGCGGTGAAGCAATATAGCCATTGGACTGATATACCCGTTCGACTTCTACCCCAAACGGATAGAAAAGAATTAAAGGATTGCCACTAGACCGTTGGACCTCACCATAATGGACATATCAACATTAATGGAAGCTTCATACCCATTGCAAGCAGACCATTGCTGAATTACTTATTTAGCTTGTCGCACCATGCCCGAAGAACACTTTTTCCAACTGAGAATTTGAAGCCCACAGAACTAGTGATTGTATACAATGGTCATTGTGATATGATTGTTCATCCTAGTGCAGTATCTAAGATCATCGTGACCCCGATTATTTTTCCCAAGTGCATATGTTCGACGAGCTCACCGCAGTTGAAGAATCCGTCACAGGGGTCCTCCTTGATTTAATGACTGAGAGAGTCATGTCGGAAAGAGGAATGTCCACCAGAGTCCAAGCATCATCAACAAGAGGAGTAGTAGCTTCTCCATCCACTGCTCGAGCCGGACCGTCCTGACAGGTCGATGAGAAGTGAACAAAGCATAAGGATGATCTTGCGAATGCTAAACTGATTCTGAGAATTTTTCCCACTTCCCTACCCCCTCTACATGGTGAAATCAACCGTGACAGTGTGCCCCAAGAATTCGAGTATGCTATGATCACTGCGTACCTACCGAAAGGGGTGCACGTAGTTCGTATCGATCAGGACAAGCTCGCGGTGTTGAAGTTTAGCAACTTCAAACTCGATGACAGGAAAGACTACAGTATGCTCACCCCACACAAGTATCTAACGAAGATGAAGGGAAAGAACTCGAATATTGTCCCATAATCTTGGACCCAGAACCTCGCGTAGTCAACATTGTTGAATTTCATGAAGATCCTGCACTTTGGCATGCACCAGGAGGTGAATGCGTGCATAAAGTTGCTTCTATCTTGCTATCACAGAGGCTACTTGTGGTTGAACCACCGTGTCACAATGGATCCAACCTTGATCAATCAGATCACATGACTCAACATGCAAGGCCCTGACCCACAGGAGTTTTATCCTAGAAAGACCACAGATAGAGTGCTAGCAATGAAGATCAAAGAAACCTATGGTGATGTCGAGAAGGGAACACGAGAATACAACATAGCCTCTATTCAGAGCGACGCAGTGCACCTTTCCTGTCAGTTAATCGCAGGCAAGCTAGTTTGCAAGAACTGGCCCACCCAAGTGACTGGATTCATAGTTAATCTCATAGGGAAGTGCGCAGAAGGAATTCAAATGAATTGGGTGAAGTACTCGGTGAATCAACTCAAACTGGATTGCAAGGAAGCGCAAGACCAAGGGTATGAGTTCCATTTCAGTTAACTTCTCATATTGATCGCCTTCATAGCATGGTAGATGCCAGAGGGTTCCACTTTCCCAGAGACCGAGCCATTTGAACCTTTGGCTGCGAGGTTTAGTACCCTGTGGTACTCGACCGATATGAGCAAGAAATGATAGACGAATGTCATCTTCCACATATACTACAACCAGCTGAAGACTGCCATCTAGTCTACACCTCGCATTACCCTGAACACGCTCCACAGATCCAAACCCTTAATGAAGTTCATCACGAATCACCACTTCATTTATATAACAACGCAAGATGATGAACACAAGCAACAGTTGCAGTCTTATTACAAGTTGACCGAGGAAGACATCGAAGAGATCACCAAGGATTGGTCAGCAAACATTCTCATTCCAATGAACCCCGCAGAGTTGTCCGATATTGATAGCCCAGAGACTGTACCGGATACACCGGGACCAAGCAAAATGAAGAAGCCTGAAGAGGTTCATGAAGTAGACAGTGCATTTGTAAGGACTGCCTCTATCACACCAGATGAAGGAGGTGATTGCGAAGAGATAGAAGGCATAGAAATTGAATAACAGAAAGGCGAAGTACCACCACCTAGGGATGAAGAAGACTCGTTGAAGAAAAGGAAGGTCTCACCTCTGAAATCTTCCTCCCAAAAGAAACCTAAAACCCCTGTAACCAAGATGCGAACTACCCTCACATTGGATGACCTTGATTTCATCGTTGCAGTGGTAAATGATGCTTCAAAGGAGATAGTAGAGAAGCAAGAGGTGAAGCATAAGCAGATGTATAACCGTATAGAGATTGAACTCCAAGGAGTGCAGCAGGCACTCCAGTATAGCCGTGTAGTCCCCATTGCGCCTCTGACAGCAAGGATAGTAGAACCAGGAGATGAGCCAACTCAACTTCACCGAATTGTTGATATGGTCTAAGATGGCCTTCGATAAGCTCAAGAAGACATAGCACAAGCCACCCAGGCTTTGACACAGGTACAGGGAGTACTTGTTCAGAAACGTAGTGCTACCAAATGAGAAAAAATTGCTCTTCAAGTACATTGGGACAAAGAGAAATAAGAGCTACAACAAAGCAAGGAACAGTTGCTTGCAGAGCAGCTTGAAGTCAAGGAACTAGTCAATAGAGCACTCCGCTCTATGGCTGTTATCAAAGTGCAGGATAAAGAGAGAGTTCCACAATAGGTGGCACAGCTTAAGAAGTTATACAGAAGCTTCAACAGTGCATTGCTGATCTAGAACTCCACACTGTGCCCGAGACCCCTCGGGAGATAAGAGACCAGCGAGAAGCAACTACTCGTAGTGCAGTTGAATGATTGAAAGCTCTTTCCTTGGAGTGCAAGAATCTCAGTAACCAGAGCACCCATACTTATGAGAACCTTACAGAGAATTCGAAGTTACAGGTGTTGGAGTCGCAACTTCACGAAGCAAAGCAACATGCAGATACATTACAGGCGCAACTGAAGGCCCTGTCTGTAGTGGATAGAATGAAAATATATCATGAACAATGCACATCTCAGCAGAAAATACATATGATCCAAAGAAAAGTGATGGAAGTCACTCAGTGAATCCAACCGGTGCAATACAAGGCATGCATGTTATTTTTCGAGATCGAAAGCCAGGGAGAAGAGCTTGAGCAAGTCATTCTCATTGCAGAAGAATGCCTGGAAGGACTAGTAAACGACATAGTGACCCTATAATTCACCCAGCAGGAGGCCATAGCAAAGCAGTAGGTCGAAGCAGCTCGATCCAAGCTCGAGGATTTCAAAGCAGAATTGCGCAGACCAGAGTGACTCGAGATGAGTCACATGTGAGTGTTAGGGGTCTGTTAGCCCTTGACCAAGTTTTGGGATAACCTTGGTCATTTTGACCTATTTTGGGACTTCGAAAGCCTGTCGAAGACAAAGGGCCAAGCGAAGAAGATATTGCGGAAGCTAGACCCCCTTTTTGGGTCCTTTTTAGGGTTTTGGGATATTGTAATGGGAAAGGGATGTCAACCCATGGGTTTACCCACGTTTAGGCCCAATTTTGTATGTATAAATAGAATGATAGAAAATGTAAGAATATAGAGATGGGATTGCTTAGTGCAATCAGTAGTACCTCTATGTGATGTTGTATGAGTGCTCTATGCGAACTGTGTAAGGCTTGTAAGGATAAGTGCAAGATACTGTAAGATTGTTATAAGAAGCTATGTGTTGTAAACGCAAGGAAGAAGGATCTAGCGAGCTGCATAGATTTTCTATCCTGTGAAAAGTAAGGTTTTTGAGTGGCTTTGTGCTGTAACCGATTGAAGACACTAATAAAGAAGAAGAGTTTGTGGATGTAGCCCCCGGGTGGGGGTGAACCATGTAAATCTATGTGTTATGCTATGTGCTTTGGTTCAATGTGTTTATCTTTTCTTATGCTATGTGCTATGATATATCCACTTATGCTATGTGCTTCTTAGATATGTATGATTGTTATATCTGATGTGTATGAGGATGCTTAGTACTGATCTATTGGATCTGATCTGGGTTACTATGGTTAAGTGATGAAATACTGTACATCTAAGTATCCACCGCGAAGCTCTGTGCTATCTACAAAGTATAATAAGGGTTAAATATTGATGAACAATCTATGTTAAGTGCCTTGTAAATATAGAATCACATATTTGTGTCCCAGCTAAGGTTGCAGATACCTCAGTCTTGCAACCACCCCTATCTCTACCTCGAGTGAGACTTCATCTGCTTCACAGGTGTTGCCGAAAGGGATGGTAGTTAGGGTTTTGTTGGTGCACTCTTGAGCGTTGAACCCTGGGTCTGTCCCTGTGCCAACACTACTTTCTATAACATATGTCCTATGTTCATTAAATTATGCTTTAGACCAGAAACACAATATACATCAGACATAACTTTGTGTTCTCCTTGTTTAGTTAAAATGTCAATACTGCCTTTTCCTAAGACAATGAGTTGTATATATGTTCCAAGTGTAGCTTTAGTTTGGATTGACTTATCCAAACTAGATAATAATTCTTTATTTCCTGTCATGTGATTACTGTAGCCTGAATCTAGATACCATGTGCCACATGGACTTCCTTGAGAAACATTACATTCAAGTGGTGAGACTATAGGAATTGCTTCAGCACACACCGTAAACATAGAGCTGGAGGTACTATTTGCATTGTGTGACTGATCTTGACCTTTCTTGTTTTGATTAAATTGTCTTTTCCTGCACTCATATGTAAAATGTCCATACTTTTTACAATAATGACACTAAATCTTTGATTTATCAAATTTCCGATTACTTGACTTACTGGTATTTGGATTTTGACTTCTTCCACCAGTATTTGTAGCACTCCTACTGCATCCACCTCTGACATAACTCCTTCCTCTAGAGTTATCTCTCCCCCTTCCTCTTCCATGACTTATAGATGACTACACAAAAAATGTATTTTCTAATGACATATTTGATCTATTTAATCTGTGCTCATGATTTATAAGGGAGGCTTGCAACTCACATAGACTAAAATGACTCATGTCTTTGCTCTCTTCTAGGGTCATAACAAGGGTATCAAATTTAGGAGGAAGACTCCTAATTACCTTCTCAACAACCTTTCTATCTTCTATGGTTTCACCATGAGACTTAATCTGATTTATCAGACCAATAACATGGATATAAATGAATCTACTGAATATGTGTCTTTCATTGACAAAGTTTTAAAATATTTTCTAAGAATTTGTAGTTTTGAAGTCTTGACTTTGTCCATACTTTGATAAGAAGTTTGTATTTTGTCCCATGCTTCATTGGCTTGCTTTGTTGATGCAACTCTTGAGAGTATGCTCTCATGCATGGCTTGATGTATGTAAAACATTGTCTTTCCATCCTTCTTCCTTTGATATTTCAAAGCATCCTTCTCACCTTGTGTAAGTAAATTATATGATGCTTGATCTGTTGGCTCCACATAGCCATGCTCGACTATCTCCCATACATCTTGACCTCGAAATTACGCCTTCATGGTCAAGGACCACAACTCATAATGTTTTCCTGTGAAAGTGGGAGATTGCATATTTGAAGTAGAGGCCATATTTTTCATTTTTCAACAGAGCTACTCATCTTGAACCTTACTATGATAAAGCTTGCTCTGATCAACCTACTCTGATAAAACCTTCTCTAATACCAGAAATTGGAACTACAATGTGCATACAAACTCTACGCAGTGTCGTTGCGAGGACCGCGCAGTGAAATTCTTCGTTGCTGAACTTCTTAGGACTTACAACACACATCACAGCTTTTACGATATACTGCAGGTTGTGATAAAACACTTAATAAAACAATTTCTTTGCATTGTGCTAACCTTTAGCACATAAACTCATAAACATAACAAAACTCATAAATATGTCAACACAAAATACTTGATATATATTAAGAACTTAGACGTTGCGCGCTAATACATAATACAATAACTATGTCGAGCTTCGGCTCCACAACTTCTACAGTCTTTTAGAAAATCAAAGCTTGTGCTCTCAGACTTCTTCGACTCCTTACAATTGTTGTTGTTTGCTAAATATTAACTCTGTTTTCTCTACCTCTCTACATATTGACTTCCTACAGACTCAAACATATAAATAAAACTAAGACTTCCTATAGAAGTAAAACTAACTCAAACACTTAAGACGACAATAAATTTCGACTCACTCTCATCTACATAACAGAGCTCGAGAAAGATAAAGATTGGCTCATTAAATATCCTCATGTTAACACTTCCTTGATGTGTCTAACAGACTAAACGTCTATATTTTCCGTGACAGAGAGAGTCTGCGTAAATTTGATGTTCACGACTTGCAATTAATATTTCCAACACCAGTTTCACTACCCATTGCATATATGTACTTCATTATTTCAATATTCATATGAAAGTTTATGTGATAAGTATTTCAGTATGCATATCTTATTTCAGTATGCAGAATTTAAGCAATGGCGATATGCTCACAGTCCTTCGCCAAGATTATGAAATAGGATTTTGTATAGTCCGTAGGAACCCAATTCAATTGTTTACAAAGATACACAATTTTGTATAAATTATTGCATAATGCCGGTAGGTTTTCGAGATTTAAATTGATAGGTTTTCAAAAGTTAAATTTATTTAGATTTTATAATTTTTTTTTCTATTCCAAATTACTCACCCTCTTTGTTGTACTATGGAGATGTTTGTTTCATATTACCACAAGTTGAAAGAATTTTAACAATGTATATTCATATAATTGAGGCACTCAATTGGACTTTGTCCAAGATCATAAAAATGACCTTCAAGTCTTACATTTTTAGGAGATAAAAGTGCTTCAGTTGTAGATGGTAATAGATATTACATCTAAGGATTTTACTCAAAACACAAAATATGAAAAAATTCAAAATTTTATAGAATTTATTGTGAAATTTTTTTTCGAGTAGCAGAGTATCATTTCTCATTTCAAAAGGCTAGTTATTTGTTAACCAATTTCAAAAGCTTTGGTCCCCATTTTATATATGAACTATGTCAGGATTTGCAATTTTGTCCGATTTGGAATTGGTGAGCACTATTTCATGGAGTTTAACATTAAGGTACTTGGAATTGGTACTCATTGTGAACACGGTGTCATGAAGTTTAGCATTAAGTTATTTTAAGTTATTTGATTATTATTATTTTTTATCAATCTAATCAAAATAAAAATACACTATAACTAAGACACTGAGATCAGCTGATACCTATCGGGTCGGTTCACCAGCCTGGAGTTAGTGGCTGTGCTAGTAATTATATGTATTTTTTAACCACAAACAAGAGACTCTTGAACTCTTTTACAAGATCCTTTATGTCACAAACAATAGACTTTTGAACTCAATTTGATGACTAATTACACTGAATTTAAATCAGAGTATTATCATAAATAACGATTTTGCGCATCAATTACAGCCTTGATCTGCTCTGTCGCGCATAGAAGAGTCCATGTAAACCTGTGATGCTGTTTGTCATTCCGGTTCATCTTACAAGTCATCAGAAAATGCAAGATAGGTGTGTAAGAGAGAAAAGACAAATTGTGGCAGAAGAGAAAGAGAGAAAAGAGTTCCATAAATTTTGATGTACTGAGCTGTCAAATTAAAAATAAAAAATCTTAGAACGAGCTTGATACAAGTTCAATCACAGGGGCAAGCTCTATATTGCAGAGGGATTCCAATGAGCTCTCTATCTGACATGAAGAATAGCTGTACAGTGATGGTTTTAAGCTTACTGCCCACAAGACCACGCACGGCCTAACGAGCCCTGGGCTCGAATCCTGCGTCGCGACATGATGTTATCGTATTCGTCAAAGTCGTCCATGGCGGAGGGATTAAATATGTTGGATTCAATTACAGTCATTTGCAGCCGTGAAAAGTTCAAAGACTTCAAACAGAGATACGCAAACACTGCGACAGTACTTCCATAGAGCAAAACAGCGGCTGCGACAAGAACAAGATTATTCATGCGCTTCCCGGAGATTATTGTTCTTCTGCTACCCCAACCACCGTGTGAGCGTTTCATAAGAGGAATCCCAACTCCACTTCCCTCATTGACAGAATTTTCTGTGAGATCAGTGTTTGGGCATCCACATCGTGAATCTTCTTCGGCTGTGTGATAAAAATTATGATGGGGCAGAAGAAGCAGAAAAAGAAGCGCAAGAAGAACAACAGAGGTGATATTGAAATAACTCGTTTTCTCTGCCATTTTTGTAACAGTAGGATAACCAGCAGTAAAGTCCTTCAGCAACAGTAGCTCAGATCTATAGAATGAAAGATATTTTGCAATTGCAAAATCTAGGTGAGCACCTTTAGCTTACAAGAGGAGGGACTCTTATTTATTCCTTAATTGGTCCAGCGGTCGCCATCGCCATTGAGTCAAAGAAAGATGACAAGAATTCAAAGGCACACTATTTTGAATAGCAGGATGTCCAGCACCGCCTACCAGACTGCTTAGAATTCCCTGTTTGAATATTTGAGTTCACTAAAAACAAAACAGAAACACGTGCCCTGGAATTGAATTCGTTCATGAACAAACAACTTCCTAAAATTGTTACCGAAGATAGGTGAGCTACACTTCCTGGTTACCCACAACTATGGTTGGTATTTTATAAAAGTAGAATCGCCGCTTCTTTCGCGTTCCAGTTTTGCTAACCTGAGTTAATTGGTTAATGGTGTGTTTGGCGAAAATTCCGTATGAGCGGTCGAGTCAATTTAAGTGGGTTTAGACAAAGTCAGTCTAGGGGTCTAGACAGATAATGTTAGTTGTCTGTTGGCGACCCATACCGTCACGTGGGTAATTTGTTCGTAAGAGGGACATGTCAAAATCGTTGAATTTGGAAGTTTCTACCATGATTATAAGCACTCGGCAGAAGGATCCACATTAGTATGCTTTGACGGCGCTGCACATTCAAACGGTCTTTGCTGTGGGGCGGGGGCACCTTCAAATCACATCCATCGAGATCATAAAATAGTTCTTAAATTGTGGTGTGGGTTCAAACATCAAAGTCGAACAAATTGTGGTGTGGGTTCATACTCTATACATTAATTAAGTTAATATATATATATATATATATATATATATATATATATGGGGTTTATATGTGGTTCTCATGTATCCACATATTAGATTGATTTTGTAAATATAATTTATATTATGAACTATGTATTATTTTTTAATTAGTTGCATTTTATATTTTCCCTATTACATTATTATATATATATATATATATTAACTTATAGAGTATGTGGTTTACTCAGTCCACATATTAGTTAAATTATTATATAAATATAATTTAATTAATATATAGAGTGATTCTACATATTCTATATATTGGTTATATATGTGTGTGTAATGTATCTCACATATATTAGTTTAAAAAGGTGTTGCATGGCAGTTTAATTCTTGCTAAGTAATGAACTAAGTTGTCATGTAGTACTAGTGTCTCTATTTTGGCTTTATATTTCTATTCATAATCGGTATTACATAAATTTTGATGTGCTTATGGGATGCAAACAATAGCTTCAACATTTAACAAATACTATTGAAGGAAAGATCAGATCATAAGCCACACAAACTAAACTGGTGAAGCAATTTGGAACCTCCTAGGTGCTCTGTTTTATATGCTAAGTAACCAAGTGTATGCAATTAAATGCAATGAAATTTTTTATTTTTGTATATTACAAATAACTTCCAAACTCCCTAAAAAAATGCCATAAATTTTCTTAAAAACCAAAACCTATTCCATTTTAGAATTTCTTTAAAAATCTGATCAACTTTTTTTTAACACCAAAACTATTCCATTTTAAATACATAGGCCTTTCCAATAAGAGGAAAAGGAAAAGACATGATGAGAGCTTCGTTATAGTTAAAACAATCTACATCTTTTGTGAAGAAAATATAAAAATATATATTACATCTTAACCTGAAATTCATAACATATTTATTCAGAGTCAAAATACAACAGTGATAATGGAACCCAAAATCTAGTCTTCCTAGCTTTGGTAAATTGCAAGAAGTTATATAAAATCGGAGTCTCTAAAATTATTTGCAACATTTGAATTTCTCACTAGTGCAACGACTTGACATAACATAACAAATTTAAAAAAAAATGATTGAGTTCTGCAAAGAAAACCTTGCAAATTCCTTGTGATTTATTCCTTCATCATGATGGCGGGTCGCTCCTCGAGTAAATGGCATGTCGTTTCCTCCAGCTCTTCGCTCAGTCTTGAAACCGACAAGAAGACCCTTTCTATAGGAAACCCACAACTTTCTACAAAAACCATTATCAGTTGTTGTACTTTGTTGGGGCTATAATCAACCCATATGGGAGAATCCCTTGAGTCATTCAATACAAAATCTACCCTGTTAATATCTACTACCACATTTTTCGCACACCCATGAACGAATAATCCTGAGAAATTCCTCTGCAGCTTAAAAGTATCACCCCCAAAATTAACCACTACTATGCGCAAGTTCGTGACCTTCTCATAATATTCCCAGACCTTCAACAAACCAGCTCTTTCTCCACCAGCATTGGTCCCAAGAAAATCAATTATAAATATATCCTTAGTAAACCTGTAAAGAGTAGTGACCGAGGTGTGTGTCATTGATCCCTCATCTCCAACATTTTTTCCTAATATTGAGTTGATAAGAGTATCCTTACCAACGTTTTCATGCCCTATGAATGTTTTCATTCTGAACCCTTCTAATAACTTGCATGCCAATATTATTTTATATATCTTTCAAGCTCTATCCTCTATGTCTATCAGAATACCCTCCGGTGGCCCCTGCCATATCTTGACTCTCTGACCATACCTATGAACATGCCTGTATATTTTTTGCTCATAATACAAGGAATCGATTAATTGCTCATGTTTCAATTTAGTGTCATAGCTTAGCATGCAATAAATGGTTCTCAAAATATCTAGATAATTTAATTTTCTAAGCTTATTGTCACAGATGCAATAAACATATGAGCTCTTGTTTTCATTAGAAGAGCTTTCATTTTGATTCACAAACCTTGAAATGCACGGATGATCGGGTATCACAAAACAAATATCTTCTGGACAGAACAAAAGAGACATAAAAAAATATAACATACAATTTCTTGCCGGGATTTTTTGTTGATTCTGCAAAACTCAACCCATCCTGGAATCTTTTAAGGAAATTATTCAGAATCAGTGTCTCCATTGTGTCTGTTAAGAATAATTTTACGGTCTCACTATGTTCTCTCTTCATTTCCTCAAAAAGATCGAATCGGTCACGGAAAACACAATGAAGTGCGCCATAAGCCTCATTGTACTCATCTCTTCCTCTTAGATCCTCTAATTATTGCATTAACAACAATCTTCCCATGGTCTAGTTTAAATAATATGAAACATAAATATCCCTCCATGGGTTTATGAGATTTACTTTGGCAACTCTAGAGCCAAACAAAGTTCTTACCTCTACATAGAAATGTATTTCTTCAGGATTCTCATCATTTACCCAATTATATATGACAACAAATTTTGCTTTTCTTAAAACCCCACATAGAAGGATGTTTTTTTCATTTGAACATTTTTCAACTATCCAATCATGTCCTACTTTTGGCATCACATTAATATGCTTCAACTCGAGAAAGGAAAACCCTTTGATGACTATGACTCCTTCATGACTCTTTGGGCTATGGTAAATATTGAGATTGCAGACATGTATACAAGGACTAGACTCCTCAATAATGCGTCTGACCGACAATCCCTCTCCATTCATATAAAAATTGAACTCTTCATCGTATAATTCAACTTAGTGGCACTTCCAAGCATTAACATCCATTAATTTATCAATGATTACCAAATTGGATGACTTCAATTCCTTTCCCCCATAATAGGTTCCAACATCTACATAATGAGGACATTCAAAATGATATATACTATGCATTTCCTTGACAATTATCTTCACCCTCCATAGTAGATTAGTTTATATTTCTATCATTTCCTCCTAATTTGTTGGGTTTAACCATGAATTCAGTATGTCCGAACAAGAAGATAACTTCTCAGCCATTCTACTTTCTATAGATTCTATATTGCATGTTACAATCATTCTCATACCCATTAGTATCCAGGGTACGAGGTCAACACCATGCACAAGAGTAAACATACATCTATCTTGCTCCATGCTTTTCTCACAGAACTACTTGGCATCACTGTTACAGAAGTAAGGAGAGCCAAAGCCAATTGAAATATGGTGTTTTTCTACTTCCCGGGTGTTGAGCATGTAACATATTAGAAACAAATGTGTCAATGCCCCAACCAAGCTATGTCATGAGAAAATGATCTTGTCTGCTTTAAAATTATTAAAGTAAGATATACTAGAAACATCATCGGTAATTGTTTGAAAGAGCTCATTGTGATACAAACCTCACACATGTTTTCCATCTTCAGGGTAACTCTTACTAAATTCATTTATCCTTGCCACTCTGAGAAAAAACATATCTTGCAAACAAAAATGCCACCTAAAGACAACAAACAAAGTGCTATTGTTATTCTTCTTACATTCAACCAATATAAAATTATAGGCCATTACTATGTTTTCCAATCCAATATGAGAGTATCGATTTTCAATAGCTTCCTTTCTCTCTGCATTGTTAAGTTAAGCCAACGATGATAGAACAACTTTTTTGTTAATCTCATCCATATTTGGTTGAAAGTCTGATCTGAAAGTACTATTGGAAGCTCCCATTTTATCTTGGATATTGATATTCAATCATTTCACAATGCAACCAACACAACATAAACCAGATATTGATATTCAACTCTGTCAAAGTACAACCAACCAAGCATAAACCATTTTTGGTAAAATTGTTGAATTAACCCTACGCATCAGTTCAACTATTTAATTTCGAAGCATTGAGTACTGACGATTTGAATTATAAAATCTAATAAAATATTGAAATTATAACAACTACATAAAATCTTTCCAATTGATTATGCTAATTTATGATCTCTTGTCATATCATAAATAAAAAAATCATTGAAATATAATCACATAATAAGAATGAGTAATTCCAATCAGAATTATAAAAGCTAATAAAAGTTGGAAATTATAGCAACTACATAAAATCTTTCCAATTGATTGCGCTACTTTATGATCTCATGTGATATCATAAATAAATAAAAACATTGAAATCTAATCACATAATAAGAATCAAGATGAATGTCAACAGAACTAAAGTGAAGTGAGATGGGCCTATAATTGTGATGTGATAGTAGTGAAGATAAAAAAATATATGGGAGGAGAACCATAATAAGATTGATGATACCCATAGTTATAGGGGGTAAAGCTACATTGGCCAGAGAGACGGTACTGACATACATTACTCATAGTTACAGGGGTAAAGCTACATTGTCTAGAGAGACGGTACTGATAGATGGTATTCACAGTTACAGGGGGTAAGTACTAATGTCCCCGCAGTTACAGGGGGTAAGTATTAATGCAGACGCACTTACGAGGGCCAAGTATTAACATAGGCCATGGTGATTATTAATGCACATCGTCACTGCGACAATAAGGCTTCAAAGTTGAAGTCTAATAAGAACAAAGAAAACAATTGTTTTTGAATTATTTTAATTTTAATAAAAAATATTATCTAAATGTTCCTATGTTGAAAATTGGAAATCTAGATATATTAAAAGTAAAAAATGAAAGTAATAGTTAGTCAATGACTAACCCATCGCTATAGTCCCTCTGCCTTTGTCAAGGACTAATAATGTATAGAATACATGGTTCCAAATACTCTATAGAGTACCATGTACTCATATTAGTTAAATTAATGCATAATATAAATTTATTAATATCTAGGTGGGAACCTTTAGCTTACCAGGGTACGAGACTCTTATTTATTCCTTAATTGGTCCAACGGTCACCATCGCCATTAAGTCAAAGAAATATGACAAGAATTCAAAGGACCACTATTTTGAATAGTAGGATGCTCAACACCACCTACCAGAATTATCCACCTCTTCTTACAATTATATGCTTGAATATTTGAGTTCACTAAAAACAAAACATAAACACGTGCCCTAGAATTTGTTCATGAACAAACGACTTCCTAAAACTATTACCCAAGATAGGTGAGCGACACTTCCTAGTTTTTTTTCCACGAGAAAAAATGCTCTTTATATTCATAAAGATATAAAAATTTACAAAATCCGTCTTCTCGAAAGACCGATTACAAAGAAAGAAATGCTAAATGCTTGGAGCAGTCCATGACTGTCAAAGTCTATCTAATCCTATTCTCATCTATGATCAGCTTTCAGATCAAAAGATTTGCAGAATAAAACTGAAGATGACAAATCAAAGCTTAATCCTGATGGTTGGTCCTTCATTGCCATCCTCCCATTTTGTAAAGCAGATTTGGCCCGGTGGAAGATGCAATGCTCTTTTAGAAAGGGTATTCGCCTCACTGTTTTCCTCTCGATAAATGTGAGTGAATGAGAGCTTTTTAAACAGTAGTGTAGCATCTTTGGTTCTCTCTTTCCAACACTCAAGGGCTGCCACCTGGAAGTCAGCTAGACCATTCAGCCAATCGATAGTAATTTTTGAGTCTCCGAGAAGTAACAACTCATCGGTATGGCGACATGCCAGAATGAGCGATGCCCACGCACCCAAAAGTTCTGCCTTCATGTTAGATCCATGTCCGCAGTTCAGTGTCCAACGAAAGCTAGTGTGGGGGTTTGAGACAATTTTACCCCTGGCCCCACAAAGAGCACCCCCTTGTTGTGATGCACCATCGAACCAGGCTACTGTCCTGTCAATTGGGATAGCAAATTTGTGCCTTATGGGAGGCAGAACCTTTAAGATCTTACCTGATTCGGCTGCCTCAGCAAGAATGTAGCTTGTCACTCTATGAGTTGATGGAGTCTTCTCTTTAAAAGTCGTTGCATTCCTGGACTTCCATACTTGCCAGCAAAGGTGGATAGGGAGCATTGTATGGGTTTTTTTTATCACTGAATCAATTACTAAAGCAGTCGTGTACACTGGAGCCCGACCATGAAGATGTGAGCTTTAACGTCGTTGATAGAAGAGACCAGATCGAGCAGATGAAGGAGAAACGTATGAAGACATGGAGTATTGTTTCACTGGAGTGTTTGCAAAGGATGCAACGATTCAGGCCCTCCCAGCCACGAGCTTGCAGCTTTTCCCAGACTAGTAATTTGTTTTCAATCAGAAGCCATGCAAATAGTTTTAGCTTCAATGGGCACTCGTCCCTCCAGATTCTCTGTCTCTAGCTAGCATTTAAAGGATTCCAGATTTTTGAAGCCAAAGCTTGGTATACATTTTTTTTATAAAAGTGGAATCGACGGTTCTTTCACGTTCCAATTATGTTAACATGAGTTTATATATATATG
>CBVK0101712957.1:0-15649 GCA_900067695.1 Picea abies | reverse complement strand
CCCCTGATTGTGTTTTTGGAGAAGATGTTTCCTTTGTTGTTCGAGATCTCGTTTTTTTCCGAAGTCCTGATCTGGTGGTCCTTCGTCTCGATCTTGCTTTACGAACCCTTGATTTGTGTCAGCATCCGGTTTTCAACCCACGTTCATAGAGAAGGAGAAACAACCGCTCCCTCTAATCAATCATTGACCAAAGCTTGGAAAGGATTGATTTCGCCAAGGTGGGAAGAGGATAGGCGAGAAGAAAGTAGTATTTGAGGAAAATTTATGTAACTTCAATAGGTATTTGTGATTTGCCATTGTTTCCTTTGAAGAGCATGCAAGTATCAATGATTTAGATATCATTAAAAGAGTTCTCCCAAGGGTTTTGGGAGGAAATTTTACTTCAAAGGGAATGCTGTAAATTATTTTTATTTGATGAATTATTTTTATTACATTAAATTAATCCTATATTTTTATAACAATTTTAATTTCTTAAAAAAATTATTTTCTTAGAATATATTTATATTTATTTATATAAGGACATATACAAAAATAAAAGTATAGAAAATATGGTTTCAATTGCATAAAATTTCTTAAATTAGTTATATGGGAAAAAACTTATAAAATTTATTTTTTTTAGAAGATTTGAAAAAAAATTGCAATTTAGAAAAACAAATATAATTGCTAGAAACTCAATTACTTAAAGAACCCTTAACAAGAAAATATTTTTAAAAAATGATAAATTTGAAAAAACATGAAACATGTTTTAAAACAGTTCATGCCCAAAAAACTCATCAATTTGTCCATTGTTTTAAGGGAAATGTGAATCAGATCCAAACAAGAACAATTAGTTACAACACAGACTCTACAATGATTGTCACTCTCAAGGTTCGAGGCTATGGACGATGAAGGAGACCGAATTTTCTATGTGAAGGGCCTCATTCCATCACAATCGACCTTCATCCCTACATTCAATTAAAAACATAAGGAAATGACATAAGATGTAAGGTTAAGGCAGAGTATTATTGTAAAATGAAAAAAAATGATATATACTAAAAACATAAAAATAAAAACTCTGATGAGACCTCTTCCCCTATGTACAAAAGGAAAAGAAAAAAAAAGGAGGAGAAAATGAGCTTGGGGAATTTGAAGGGTTGGTGACACTTGACCTTACAACTATCCCCCAACTGGGCTTGACTCCTATATCCTGGTTCCTTGAGAGGGAGAAGGGGTTCTTTGTTGAGAATGAAGAGGAACGCTACCCGAATTTTGGTGAGGGATATATAGATGAACCAAAAATCTTGTAACTTGCCCATTGACACATAACAAAGAGCCTCGGTGAAGCCAAATAAATGTTGATTTTCCTGTTTGGGTTTCCAAGGTAAAGCATGCTTTCATTTACATTGTTTTTCCTCTCTGGTTGAGTATGTTTCTATGTTAATTATTTTTTTTGTTTATTGAGTTACTGGTTACATTTTGATGGATACTCTATAGATTGACAACCTTTGTTGAGTGGTTAAAGAGATAAGTTCTTAATATTTCTATTGTGTGGGATGTTTTTTTCATAGCACAATGGTTTAATGGTGGATTCATATCCTAACAACTCTATGTCCTTCATCATTGGGTGATTTTAGAGATAGGAAATCAACAGTTCCTGTTCTGGAGCCATTGTAAAAGTGTAGGTAGTTGCTAAATTGGGTTTTCATGGATGTTGAAACATTTCTCTCTCCTACAAATCAACCTTCTCACTCCCTAAGGCAAATTGGTTTTGTTGGATTATCTTTTCTCTTTATTTGGGTTTGTTGGATTATGTTTTCTCTTTATTTGGGCCACCATCTCTTTGTTGATTGGTGTTCTCCCCATTCTATGAGTCGTATTCTCCTATGGACTATATTTTTCTTTGGTTGGATTGTGTTCTCTAGTGCCCACACACCAAACAATTGCTTTAGGCATCCAATTCTTCAATAGCTTGTGTTTTGTAGTTCCCATGCACCATATGGTTGCTCCGGGTGTCCAATTCTTCATTGGATAGGTAATAATGCCTCGTCATAGGCTATACATGCTCTTTTGTTTTTTACTAAGCACTACCTATATCTTGTTGGATTGTATAGCCATTTAGAGGCAAATGAGGACTATGTGTTGTAATCTAATGCGAGCTTAAGCAATTACCTTCCTCTTGGTCGACTTTTCCTTATGATTGAGTGATTCACCTACTTGATAAATACTTTTACTACCTAATCGACTTGTTCCATGGAAGGATAATTTGACTTTTGTTGGGTTCAGTTATGGTTTCTCTGTTCACACACTAGTGTTGAGTTCTTCATACTTGTTGGTTACAAACATAAGTGTTAATAGTTATTTTCTTTCTAATCTATGTGAAAATGGAATAGCCACCTTATCTTGAATGAATTCAAGAATGATTCTTGGTTTCTAAACTCAAAGTACACTACTCGAGGTTTCCACTCAACTTATTTTTATAGTGTAATTGAAGGAAATCAAGTGGCCAAATTATTTAATTTAGCCTATCTCGATGTCTTATTCTTAAAGCATTAGCAGAAAAAAAAGAGTAAAATTAACATTTCATAGGTTCTTAGGATTCTTTGTTGAAAAATTGATGTGTTATAATCCTACCATTTAATTTCTTAAATTACTTATATTGAAAGAAAGTAGAAAATTTATTTTTTGGGGGAGATTTAAAAAAAATATTGCAAATTTGAAATATACAATATAATTCTTATAAATTTAATTACTTAAAGAGCCATTAACAAGAATATATAAAAAAATAATAAACTTGTAAAAATATGTTGTCTTAAAATATCTCATGACCAAAATATTTTGTCATTTTTTAAGGGAATTTTATAAAAGATGTCACAAATTTACCATTATATTCTCAACAATGTTATACATACATGTAAGGAAAATAGGAATCTCGAGATGGGATATATTAAGGATGTAGTGAGTTCTTAGCAGCCTCATTTTCTAGACCAAAATATCAAAAAAATTGTCATTTTTTTTAAGGGAATCTTATAAAAGATGTCACAAATTTACCATTATATTCTCAACAATGTTATATATACATATAAGGAAACTAGACTCGGGAGATGGGATATATTAAGGATGTAGTGAGTTCTTAGCAACCTCATTTTCTCTGCACCCTATGAAAGAAAGAAGTAAATCAGTTGATGGTCAAAGAGGGTGGCCATGGAAACCGTGCACATTGGTCAAATTCCATTCACATTACAATAGAATGGTTTTTTCTAAGAGGGAAGAGATCTATCCAACTATTGTTAAATTTTGTTGTAAACACCTTTGCAAAAGTTGGTCCAAGTAAACCAAGGATTTATTGAATCAGGATTAAAATTTTGATTGGGATCATATATCCTGTGGAGAGCCTTAAGGGTCATCTAAGATTCCTTCTCACGAGAGGGAAAGTGGACTGGAAACACTCATTCTTTGTCTTCAAAAAACATATACAATTTTAGAGACATAGAAACACTATATGAAAGTATATATTTTTCTTTTAAGCGTTTTGACCCACTAGCTGGCCTCATCATTAGGAAATATGTGTTGATTAAGAGTGTCTATGAATTAGTTGTATTTATATTAAATTTATGCTAAGTGTGGAAAGTGGTTGACTTGAAATAATATACTAACAATGAAATTCTACCAAGTTAAAGTCTCTACATACAATCCATGGCACATCAACAAGTTTGTCAACTATCCAGTGTGAGAAGGTTACCCTTTCTCTAGAGTTATTAGAGACATCAATATTAACTAGCCTAAGGATATGGCCATATAGATTTAGTATACACTATACAAGTCTTTGCATTGGGTCAACACCCTAGTCAACAATTGCACCATAAATTTAGGAGAACAAGTTATTGATATCTTCTTTTCCATCAAAATTATTAGGAAAAAAATATTTGGTTCTTGGACAGTTAATAGATAAAGTCATGCATAGCATAAAGCATATGAATTTGAATTCCTACAAACACAACACATGTTCCCACCAAAGGAAGTCAACATTTAATGTACATAATATTTTCTCCCAAGATTGTTTAAGCCTCAGACATTCCACGAGGGAACTTGCATCACAAAATTAGTGCACCTTTCATCTTCACCTAATTTCCTATAAAGTTTTGCACCACAACACTGAGTATTGACACCATTAAATAAGTCACCAATAATTGTGTTCTTTGGCCTCTTTTGGTCATCTATGATAACCAAAGTATCTCTATATGACAATGAATTAGAAGGGGGATCTAGTGATACCATCAAACCCCACTACCCAAATAGGAGAGGATTACCGAAATCTTTCTACAATTGGGTGTTGCTAGTTGCGACAAGCCAGATGTCATGGGTTGCAAAGAGATACTTGGGTCCTACATATTAGGGATTAGGGTCAGACAGTTTAGGATCAATGGGTTGGGGTCATGGCCATAGATGAAGCTTTACAAGACTTATTTTTTATCTGCACTTGGGTCCATACACCATCATTTAACATTCTTATCTTGGGGGCATTGGGGGTAATGATGTTAGGAAGAGGGTTGACTTGGGCTATAAGTGGGAAATCATGGATTTGGTGATAAGGGATTTGACAAGAAAAGTAGGTGTTGGGAAATTTGACTTAACAAATAGGTCAATGGATAATTCTACCTTCGAGCTGAGGATAGGAAAAGATATTTTGGCCTCATAATTGAGTGAGAAGTTCAAAGTCCAAGCTTTCATAACCAAGAAGGTATTTTTTCAAATCCAACTACCATTATGTCACACATTTTTAGCATTGTTTGCATCCACAAACTAGAAAAGAAAAAAACCTTTGGTTAGGCTACTAGCATGGGTACAACATGAGGGTTGATTGGGGCCATAAGTGGGAAATCATGGATTTGGTGATTTAAGGGCTTTGACAACAAAAGCAGGTGTTGGGAAAGTTGACTTAATAAATAGGTCGATGGAGAATTCTTCCTCCCATCAAGGATAGTTTAACTCTAACACAAACTTGGGCTTGCAGCCTAGGTTTAAGAACAAGTATCTACTTCTAAGGACATATCCTCCCATAAGGGAGAAACAATATGCTAAAGTTTAGGCTAGAATTTCATTGAGAGACTAAGGAACTCAATCTAGAGAGGACAAGCTATTTTAGCCTCATAATTAAGTGAGAAGTTTGAAGACTAGGCTTCCATAACCAAGAGGGTATTTTTGCAAATCCAACGACCATTATGCCACACATTTTTAGCATTGTTTACATCAACAAAATAGAAAAGGAAAAACCCTTTGGTTAGGCTACTAGCATAGGTACAACACCAACCTCAACACTCCTAGTTAGCCTCAATCTAAGCATGAACCATCACTTCAATTTTTATTTTTATTTTTTGGGGGGGGATGTTATCCCTATAACATACCCTAGTAATGAATTCAAGGTCAAGATTGAGAATATAACCTAGAGGTGCCATTCTTTCTCACTAACATTAGCTCATATAGACATCATGATAGATTTTTCGAGGGAAGAAAATGTCATAAAGTTTGTCCACTTGTAGCTAATGGCCATGACCTAGAAGACAAGTAGTAACTAGGAACACTCTAAAAAGTCTCCATGTCATCAAATTACCATTAATACAAAAAACAAACCTAAGAAAACTCCAAAATTTTACTAATATTAATAATTAAAAAATATATAATATTAAAATTTTGAAAACAAAAATAATAATAATTTACCAAAAATATGAGTTGTTAAAGCCCCACCAAACTTTTATTCTTACTTAATACATAGGTGCAATCCTCACCTAAACAAAATCATCGAGAGGAAAATGTTAGATAAATCTACATAAAAGAAAAGTGGATTCAATTAATAAAAATAAATAATTAAATAAAGTGGGCTCAACTAAAAATCCAATGACACTACCAATAATAAAAATAAAGGGGCTCAATTAAATTACATGCACCATAGTAAAAATGAATTTAGCTCAATTAAAAAAAAAATAACAATTTCAACGACACACCCTAAGAAATTGGATTCTTCTCTAAAAAACAATTGCACTCAACCTGTAAAAATTGACATGGAATGAAATAATAATAAAATTTTAAAAATTACACCTTAAGAAATTGGATCCTTTTGGGTGCTTAATAAATCCAAGTTTAAAATGAATCTAACTTAGTCTAAAGACATATAAAACAATTGCACCCAGCATGTAAATCTTGACACAAAATGAAATAATTAAAAAAAATACACCTTAAGAAATTGGATCCCTCTAGATACTTGATAAATCCATGAATCTATGTTGGTTTAAAGACATATGAAAACCACAGATTATGGATTTAAATTCCCTTTAGAGTTAAAATTTGTTGCAGTAAGACTATAGGAGAAAGTTATTGTCAACTTTAGGAACAATAAGGGCTCGTCGCGTCGAAAGAAATTAATTGCAATATAGGAGTGAAGCAAGGTTGTCCCCTATCCCCTACCCTTTTGGGCATCTATATTGATAAGTTAGAAGATTGTTTGGAGGATGCAGGTTGTGTTGGCATGAATCTCGCTAGTATAGTCACAATCCTCATTTATGTTGATGATATTGTTCTTATGACGGAGAGTCCCTATGACCTACGTAACTAATAACCCTCAAGGACTTTTGCTCTAGCATAGGCATGAATGTGAACACTGACAAAACAAAGGTTATGATAATTAAATCCAAAAGGATCCCTACTATACTTTTGTTTATGATAACAATAGCTTCAAGGAAGTGCCTTCATACAAGTATCAATCTATATCCACCAAAAACTCAATTGGAAATATAGGGTTGAAAAAAGGATAAATGGAGGGTGGAAAGCTTATTATGGGCTAGAAAACAATTGTAAATCAATAGACCTTAGGCTTTGGGATAAAAAAAATATCTTTCACACTCTTTGTCACTCAAATTATCTTATATGTATGTGAAGTTTGGGGTTGCAGTATATCTAGAGAATCTTGGAGAAAGATAGAACAAATCCAAAAGAGTTTTATAACTTATAATCTCAAAATTAAGGGAAATACACTCCATCATATCCTCCTCATAGAAGCAAGTCTTTCCCCCATTCAAAGTATTGCTATGATTAGATACCTAACGTACAAGAACAAGATAAACAACATGGATGACGAAAAGACATAAAGATGCAAAATTTTGGCTAAGTAATTGGGGAATATAAGAAGAATCCATCATGCAGAATATCAAAATTACTTATTAGTTTTGAGAAGTGCAAAGAATAAAATAAATATTGTTAAAATAAGAACAAACTCTCATGAGCTACATAGTAAAACTAGGTGTTAGGACAACTCCCAAAACATCATGGGATGAGAGAATCTATCACATTTGTAACACTAAGGTGGTAGAAGATGAAAAAAACTTCCTCTTGGATTGCCTTGCCTATACCCATATTAGATCCCAATTTAAAATATTTTCCACATTACCAACCTTCCTAACCTCCTAAGTCATCAAAACTATGGTGATCTTGGAACTCTTCTCTCAATGATTTTTGAACATAGAAATATAATTTTAAAGAAATTGAAGTAATATCTTACCTTCTTAAGGTTCAATAAACCAATTGGTCTCAATAGAGGTTAATCATCATCATCATATTTTATAAAAAATGATATTCAAATTGTATTTTCACATTATTTTATAGATTTTTTAAATATTCAACTTTATATACCAATTAGACTCAATTTGCTACATTTGATCTTTTACACTATCATTAAATTAGGTGTGCATATACCTTCTGCTTAAATTAACTCTGTAAATATCTTGAAAGAGTGGCATGACTATGCAGTCCTGTGTTTTCTACCTAGTGGCTGTGCTAGTAATTAAGAATATATATAATTAGTAGCTGTGCTAGTAATTAAGAATATATATAATTAGTGGTTTTGCTAGTAATTAAGAATATATATAATTGTATATGTATTTTTTAACCACAAACAAGAGACTGTTGAACTCTTTTACAAGATCCTTTATGCCACAAACAAGAGACTCTTGAACTCAATTTGATGACTAATTACACTGAATTTAAACTAGAGTATTATTATAAATAACGATTTTTGCACTCCAATTACAGCCTTGATCTACTCTGTCGCGAATAGAATAGTCCATGTAAACCTCTGATGCTGTTTGTCATTCCAGTTCATCTTTCAATTCATCAGAAAATGCAAGATAGGTGTGTAAGAGAGAAAAGACAAATTGTGGCAGAAGAGAAAGAGAGAAAAGAGTTCCATAAATTTTGATGTACTGAGCGGTCAAATTAAAAATAAAAAATCTTAGAACGAGCTTGATACAAGTTCAATCACAGGAGCAAGCTCTATATTGCAGAGGGATTCCAATGAGCTCTCCATCTGACATGAAGAATAGCTGTACAGTGATGTTTTTCAAGCAAGACAAGCCCAGTAAACTCAAGGAAATGGAAGAATCTAATAATATGCATAACCTACTATGCCGTTATAGCCTTCATAACGTTTCATGAACGAATTGTGATGGCATATCGAAGCTATATAATTAAATTTACTGCCCACAATACCACGGACGGCCTAACGAGCCCTGGGCTCGAATCCTGCGTCGCGACATGATGTTATCGTATTCGTCAAAGTCGTCCATGGCGGAGGGATTAACTAGGTTGGATTCAATCACACTCATTTGCACCCGTGAAAAGTTCAGAGACTTCAAACAGAGATACGCAAACACTGCGACAGTACTTCCATAGAGCACAACAGTGGCTGCGGCAAGAACAAGATTATTCATGCGCTTTCCGGAGATTATTGTTCTTCTGCTACCCCAACCACCGTGTGAGCGTTCCATAAGAGGAATCACAACTCCACTTCCCTCATTGACAGAAGTTTCTGTGAGATCAGTGTCTGGGCATCCACATCGTGAATCTTCTTCGGCTGTGTGATAAAAAATATGATGGGGAAGAAGAAGCAGAAAAAGAAGAGCAAGAAGAACAACAGAGATGATATTGAAATAACTGGTTTTCTCTGCCATTTTTGTAACAGCAACAGTAGCTCAGATCTATAGAATAAAAGATATTTTGCAATTGCAATAACTAGGTGAGCACCTTTGGCTTACAAGGGGAGGGGACTCTTATTTATTCCTTAATTGGTCCAGCGGTCGCCATCGCCATTGAGTCAAAGAAAGATGACAAGAATTCAAAGGCCCACTATTTTGAATAGCAGGATGTCCAGCACCGCCTACCAGACTGCTTAGAATTATGTGTTTGAATAATTGAGTTCACTAAAAACAAAACATAAACACGTGCCCTGGAATTGAATTCGTTCATGAACAAACAACTTCCTAAAATTGTTGCCGAAGATAGGTGAGCTATACTTCCTGGTTACCCACAACTGTGGTTGGTATTTTATAAAAGTAGAATCGCCGGTTCTTTCGCGTTCCAGTTTTGCTAACCTGAGTTAATTGGTTAATGGTGTGTTTGGCGAAAATTCCGTATGAGTGGTCGAGTCAATTTAAGTGGGTTTAGACCGAGTCAGTCTAGGGGTCTAGACAGATAATGTTAGTTGTCTGTTGGCGACCCATACCGTCACGGGGGTAATTTGTTCGTAAGACGGACATGTCAAAATCGTTGAATTTAGAAGTTTCTAGCATGATTATAAGCACTCGGCACTCGTCTATAGGGCATGGATACAAAGCATTGTAAACCATATAACATGCATATAAAGCTGTCGGTAGACGAGAATGGATACAAAGCATTGTAAACCGTATAACATGCATATAAAAGCATTCCCCAGATGGGGTGACAACGTGTAATGTTCAGCTATGAGCACAGCCACCTATGTAATACGTGGCCGGAGGGCACAACACACGATGACATCGGTGGTGAAAGGAATGACTCTGTCCCACATGCAAATGAATAGTTGGGGGCTTTACAAAAAGGCACTAAGTGAAAGGAATGACTCAAGGTCAAGGTCAATAGCTTAATCACAGTTGGTCTGGTTTTCCAGGTGGCAGGTCCGTTGCATGAAAGATATATATTAATTTTTTATTAATAAAATTTTGCATAGATAATTTAAAAAAAAGCATGTATATAAAACATTGTAAATCTCACATATCAGAAAATTAAAAGATCTAGACATAGTGTTTATTATTCTTCTTATATGTAAAACTAAAATATATATCATTTATCAAATAATATGAGAGATCAAATTTTGTAAGGTGTACATTTTTTTATCATTTAATTTCATTCAATGTATTAATTCATTTATATTAAATGATAAAATAATTTACACATTAAAAACACTTTACTATTATCAATACAATAATTTAAATATTAAAATAAAATAAAATTTTAATTTTTAATATAAAAATAAAAATTAAATTTTGTTATAATATTAAAATATAAAAATTAAATTATCGATTGGCAAGTGCCATGTAAAATATGTAAAGGAGGTCTCAAGTTCTATTCTCACCCCCATTTACTTGTGACTTATGCTCCATGCTTGGGGTTATATATATATATATATTAAATAGAAAAACTTATTTATCCAGATTTTTATTGAATTTTTGAGGTAAAAAATAAACCTAAAAACAAAAGATGTATTATCAAAATCAAGAGAATTTTGAAATTATGATTTAGTCATTTTGTAGAGAAGGTATACTTAACTTTAATAGAAATAAAACTAAAAGTAATTTTGGAAATATAAATTATTTTTAATAAAAAATTTACTACATATTTCTATTCATAATCGGTATTACCAACGTTTTCAGGCCCTATGAATGTTTTCATTCTGAACCCTTCTAATAACTTGCATGCCAATATTATTTTATATATATTTCAAGCTCTATCCTCTATGTCTATCAGAATATCCTATGGTGGCCCCTGCCATATCTTCACTTTCTGACCATACCTAGGAACATGCCTGTAGATTTTTTGCTCGTAATACAAGGAATCGACTAACTGCTCATGTTTTGATTTAGTGTCATAGCTTAGAATGCAATATATGGTTCTCAAAATATCTAGATAATTTAATTTTCTAAGCTTATTGTCACAGATGCAATACACATATGAGCTCTTTTTTTCACTAAAAGAGATTTCATTTTGATTCACAAACCTTGAAACACATGAATGACCGGGTATCATAGAACAAATATCTCCTGGACAGAACAAAAGAGAGGTAAAAAAAATAACATACAATTTCTTATCGGGATTTTTTGTTGATTCTACAAAATTCAACCCATCCTAGAATATTTTAAGGAAATTATTTAGAACCGATGTCTCCATTGTATCTGTTAAGAATAATTTTACGGTCTCACTATGTTCTCTCTTCATTTCCTCAAAAAGATCGAATTGGTCGCAAAAAACACAATGAAGTGCACCATAGGCCTCACTGTACTTGTCTCTTCCTCTTAGATCCTCTGATTGTTGCAGTGACAATAGTCTTCCCATGGTCCAGTTTAAATAATATGAAACAAAACTATCCCTCCATGGGTTTATGAGATTTACTTTGGCAACTCTAGAGCCAAAGAAAGTCCTTACCTCTACATAGAAATGTATTTCTTCAGGATTCTCATCATTTACCCAAATTAGATATGACAACAACTTCTGTTTTTCTTAAAACCCCACATAGAAGGATGTTGTTTCCGTTTGAACATTTTTCAACTATCCAATCATGTCCTACTTTCGGCATCACATTAATATGCTTGAACCTCCTAGGTGCTCTGTTTTATATGCTAAGTAACCAAGTGTATGCAATTAAATACAATGAAATTTCTTATTTTTATAAAGATATTTTTGTATATTACAAGTAACTTCCAAACTCCCTATTCCATTTTAGAATTTCGTTAAAAATCCGATCAAATTTTTTTAACACAAAAACTATTCCATTTTAAATACATAGGGCCATTTCCAATGAGAGGAAAAGGAAAAAGACATGATGAGAGCTTCGTTATAGTTAAAACAATCTACATCTTTTATGAAGAAAATATAAAAATATATATTACATCTTAACCGGAAATTCATGACATATTTATTCAGAGTCAAAATACAACAGCGATAGTGGAACCCAAAATCTAGTCTTTCTAGCTTTGGTAAATTGCAAGAAGTTATATACAATCAAAGTCTCTAAAATTATCTGCAACATTTGAATTTCTCACTAGTGGAGCGACTTGACATAACATAACAAATTTAAAAAAAATTGATTGAGTTCTGCAAAGAAAACCATGCAAATTCCTTGTGATTTATTCCTTCATCATGATGGCAGGTCGCTCCTCGAGTAGATGGTAGGTCGTTTCCTCTAGCTCTTCGCTCGGTCTTGAAACCGACAAGAAGACCCTTTCTGTAGGAAACCCACAACTCTCTGCAAAAAACATTATCAGTTGTTGTATTTTGTTGGGGCTATAATCAACCCATATGGGAGAATCCCTTGAGTCATTCAATAAAGAATCTACCTTGTTAATAACTAGTACCACATTTTTGCACATCTGTGAACGAATAATCTTGAGAAACTCCTCTGTAGCTTAAAAGTATCACCCCCAAAATTAACCACTACTATGCGCAAGTACGTGACCTTCTCATAATATTCCAAGACCTTCAACAAACCATCTCTTTCTCCACCCATATTGGTCCTAGGAAAATCAATTACAAATATATCCTTAGTGAACCTGTAAAGAGTAGTGGCCAAGGTGTGTGTCATTGATCCCTCATCTCCAACATTTTTTCCTAATATTGAGTTGATAAGAGTATCCTTACCAACGTTTTCAGGCCCTATGAATGTTTTCATTCTGAACCCTTCTAATAACTTGCATGCCAATATTATTTTATATATATTTCAAGCTCTATCCTCTATGTTTATCAGAATATCCTCTGGTGGCCCCTGCCATATCTTCACTTTCTGACCATACCTAGGAACATGCCTGTAGATTTTTTGCTCGTAATACAAGGAATTGACTAACTGCTCATGTTTCGATTTAGTGTCATAGCTTAGAATGCAATATATGGTTCTCAAAATATCTAGATAATTTAATTTTCTAAGCTTATTGTCACAAATGCAATACACATATGAGCTCTTTTTTTCACTAAAAGAGATTTCATTTTGATTCACAAACCTTGAAACACATGAATGAACGGGTATCATAGAACAAATATCTCCTGGACAGAACAAAAGAGAGGTAAAAAAAATAACATACAATTTCTTACCGAGACTTTTTGTTGATTCTACAAAACTCAACCCATCCTAGAATCTTTTAAGGAAATTATTTAGAACCGACGTCTCCATTGTATCTATTAAGAATAATTTTATGGTCTCACTATGTTCTCTCTTCATTTCCTCAAAAAGATCGAATTGGTCGCAAAAAACACAATGAAGTGCACCATAGGCCTCACTGTACTTGTCTCTTCCTCTTAGGTCCTCTGATTGTTGCAGTGACAATAGTCTTCCCATGGTCCAGTTTAAATAATATGAAACAAAACTATCCCTCCATGGGTTTATGAGATTTACTTTGGCAACTCTAGAGCCAAAGAAAGTCCTTACCTCTACATAGAAATGTATTTCTTCAGGATTCTCATCATTTACCCAAATTAGATATGACAACAACTTATGTTTTTCTTAAAACCCCACATAGAAGGATGTTGTTTCCGTTTGAACATTTTTCAACTATCCAATCATGTCCTACTTTCGGCATCACATTAATATGCTTCAACTCGAGAAAGGAAAACCCTTTGATGACTATGACTCCTTCATGACTCTTTGGGCTATGGTAAATATTGAGATTGCATGCATGTATACAAGGACTAGACTCCTCAATAATGCATCTGACGGACAATCCCTCTCCATTCATATAAAAACTGAACTCTTCAACGTATAATTCAACTTAGTGGCACTTCCAGACATTAACATCCATTAATTTATCAATGACTACCAAATTGGATGAATTCAATTCCTTTCCCCTATAACACGTTCCAACATCTACATAATGAGGACTTTCAAAATGATATATACTGTGCATTTCCTTGACAATTATCTTCACCCTCCATAGTAGATTAGTTTCTATTTCTATCATTTCATCCTAATTTGTTGGGTTTAACCATGAATTCAGTCTGTCCGAACAAGAAGATAACTTCTCAACCATTCTACTTTCTGTAGATTCTATATTGCATGTTACACTCATTCTCATACCCATTAGCATCCAAGGTATGAGGTCAACACCATGGACAAGAGTAAACATACATCTATCTTGCTCCATGCTTTTCTCACAAAACTACTTGGCATCACTATTACAGAAGTAAGGAGAACCAAAGCCAATTGAAATATGGTGTTTTTCTTCTTCCCAGGTGTTGAGCATGTAACATATTAGAAAAAAATGTGTCAATGCCGCAACCAAGCTATGTCCTAAGAAAATGATCTTGTCTGCTTTAAAATTATTAAAGTAATATATACTAGGAAGATTATCGGTAATTGTTTGAAAGAGCTCATTGTGATACAAACCTCACACATCTTTTCCAGCTTCAGGGTAACTCTTACTAAATTCATTTCTCCTTGCCACTTTGAGAGAAACCATATCTTGCAAACAAAACTGCCACTTGAAGACAACAAACAAAGTGCTACTATTATTCTTCTTACATTCAACCAATATAAAATTATAGGCCATTACTATGTTTTCCAATCCAATATGAGAGTATCAATTTTCAATAGCTTCCTTTCTCTCTGCATTGTTAAGGTAAGACAACGATGATATGACAATTTCTTTGTTAATCTCATCCATATTTGGTTGAAAGTCTGATATGAAAGTATTATTGGAAGCTCCCATTTTATCTTGGATATTGATATTCAATCATGTCACAATGAAACCAACCAAGCATAAACCAGATATTGATATTCAACTCTGTCAGAGTACAAACAACCAAGCATAAACCAGATATTGATATTCAACTCTGTCAGAGTACAACCAACCAAGCATAAACTGTTGTTGGTAAAATTGTTGAATTAACCCTACGCATCAATTCAACTATTTAATTTTGAAGCATTGAGTAATGACGATCTGAATTATAAAATGTAGTAAAAGATGGAAATTGTAACAACTACATAAAATATTTCCAATTGATTATGCTAATTTATGATCTCTTGTCATATCATAAATAAAAAAAATCATTTAAATATAATCACATAATAAGAATGAGTAATTCCAATCAAAATTATAAAATCTAATAAAAGTTGGAAATTATAGCAACTACATAAAATCTTTCCAATTGATTGTGCTACTTTATGATCTCATGTGATATCTTAATTTTTCACTTGCATATTGAGAGTAAATTTTTAGGGGTTCTTAGAAACAATGGGAGAGATGGATAGGAAAACTATTATACATTCAAACTTGGTGGTAATACTCACACCATACAATTATTTTGATTGGAAGCCCAAGGTAGAATTCCAACTCAGAAGGAAATGACTGTATAATTTAACAATGGTGATAGAAACAAAACCTACATCAGCGATTGAGAAGATGAGATGGGTGAACCGTAAGGATGAGGACACATGAATACTTATTGACTTAATCTCCATTGATTTATGGTTTCATGTTGTTGCATGGAAGACTCCAAACGATATCTGGACCACCCTGGAAGGACTCTTTGGAAAGCAGGATCAAATGTGAGGTCATGTGCTTGAGGTAGAGTTGAATACCTTAGACCCTAAAAGTTTTGATAATAT
>CBVK0101712941.1:0-13109 GCA_900067695.1 Picea abies | reverse complement strand
CTATCTGTTTTTCCAAGTGTAAAGAAAAAAATAAGCATTGCTAAGATAAGGACAAATTCTCACAAGCTCCATAGTTAAAGTAGACGTTGGTCAATTCCTAAAATGTCATGGGATGAAAGAGTGTGTCAACTTTGTGACACTAATAATGTTGAAGATGAAAAGCAATTTCTCTTAAATTGTCCAGCCTATACCCATATTAGATCTCATTTTCAAAATATTTATCACACTACCGACCTTCCTAATTTCTTAACTCAACAAAAGTATGGTGATTTCGAAAAGCTTCTGTTAATGCTTTTCGAGCACAGAAACAAAATTCTAAAGAATCACAAGTAATCACTTATCCTCTTAAGATCTGATAGACCAATTCAATCTTAATGGACGTTAATCATCATCATCATCATTAATATGGATATGCATAAAAATATTCTTGAATTTATGAATTAAAACACATATTTATTAATATTTTTATGTTTTTTTTATATTAGTTTCATAAGTTCGACGAATAACAAAAACTATAAATTTTTTTTTAACATTATTCTTAACCTATTTTATTCACAAGATAAACTATTTTCTATTTATATGAAATCTTCAAAATTTAATGCAAGCATTCTTTTTCTATTTAATATGTAAAATAATTACAATTTTTTAAAAATTATTTTAAGTTTTTATATTAATCTTATCAATTACAAATATTTTTCATTTATATGAAAATCCATTTAATTAATTTTTTATTTTTATTGATATAATGAAAACATTATATTAACATTTGTAATACTATTTTTTAATTAATAAAAATAATAAAATCACCAGGTTTAGAAACATATTTTGTAATTGAGTGTTACCTAGATGTGTTTCTCTATAATTACAACAAGCATATTTTATAATTCATTGTTACGCAGATGTGTTTCTTACATAAGGATCTCCGCATCATTTTAACTCAATCCCACATTTCTAAAGGAGGTGACTGCATGAAATCAATGATTGAAGGTTCGAACCACATTCCTCTTATTTTTTTGGCCCCGATTCTAGTTGTAGTTGGTAACAATAAACCGTTCACGTGCCTTTAGCAATGTTCACGCGTCTTTAGAAATTACATAAACAAGGGAAAAGAAAGAGTTGAAACAAAATAGGTTTAGAATAACTCATATCCTTGGTATGTATAGGCTTATGTCTCTTTCTTCATACATTGTAGAGTTACTCTTTGTACATATAGAGTACGTATAGGCTTATGTCTCTTTCTACATACATTGTAGACTTACTCTTTGTTCATATAGAGTCGGGTCTTGCTTCTTCCTTCATTGCACGGTGTATTGACTCTACTCTAGCTCTTACCCTTACTCTCGCTCTTCCTATAGATTTGAATATTACCATATCCCACCTAGATAAACCCTTACTTAGGTTTTATATCTCATTGATTGACTCTACTCTACCCTTACTTAGGTCTTCTATCTCATTCAATGACTCTACTTGGTGTAATTTTGGTTGTGCTAATTGTATCTTTCGGTGCCTCCCTTTTTGGCAGGGACTTGTTGCTCCGCAAATCCTCTTGTCTATGTATGATGCATAATGTTGTTTATAGACACTATGTTTGTAATCACAATGTTTTGGACGTATATGATTTTTGAAGTAATTTTTTTTTTTAATTTATACTTTGTTTCTCGACATTTCTTTGTAAGTTATTTCATGGTGTGAAAGTATTATCTTGTTTTCTTTAAAATTATTAAAATAATTTATTTCATATCGAAATATTTCTTTATAAAAATATGGGATTATTGTGAGGAAAATTGCTTTTATTGTATGTATGCTTATGTTTTTATTGTATGTATGCCTAAAGTGTATGTCTCGTCTAGGAGCTAATCTTGGAATTTCTTCCGGAAATACATCTTGAAATTCTTGCAATATAGGATCTTTAGTTAATATATTTTCAACCATTTCTTCTTTGTTTTCATATATGTGCACAACTTATATTTCACAACCTTTCACTGAATTCCTTTTAAACTCTAGGGAAGAGTTATGTCTTACTGACTCACTACGTGGTATCCCTTTAATTTTTTTGCCTTTTCTAGATTCATCTAAACAGTTAAAGTTTTGTCACGACAATTTACAAAAGCTGAATGTTTTTCCATCCAGTCCATGCCTATGATTAATTCATAAGATCCTAATGGAAATATGTTTAAATATGCCTTAGTTTCCATTTCATCCATATTTACTGTACAATATTTTAGCAGTTCTACAACCTTTTGTTTCATTCCAGTAGCTAATTGTACTAGCAAGATTTCTTATGTTTTCTTTTATTCATTTTACAACCTTGTACTATTGTAGGTGAAATATATCTTAGACTTGCATCAGGGTCTATTAAAATAGATACAGGTTTCTGGTGAATAGTACCTTCTATATCCACCATGGAAGATTATTGGTTAGCATGTCAATTTTCTAGGGCAACATTAGTCTTATGAGTACATATAGCCATTTCATTTATTGTTGTTGCTTCCTAGATGTTGTGCACTATCTAATTTTGGTTTTTATTTATAGGACAATCTTGGTATAAGTGAGTTTATTTGCAACCCCAACATTGTAAAGGTGGTCAAACTGTCCTGTTTACCAAATCTACAAACTTACTATTGTTCTGAACTGATACACTTGGTTGTCCATTGAATTTGTTTCTTCTAAATGGTACACTATGTTATGGGTGGTGTGGATGCTTAAATTCTTTCTTCTTGGGATAAAAATTATATATTTACCTATTCTACCATGTTTTTGTGTTTTCGGACCTCTGTTTAAATTGAGTGAAACGCATCTTGGCATGCCCTATTACTTCATCCATTGTCTTAGTATTAAGGAACTCAATTTTATCCTTGTATGCTTGAGACATACAACTCATAAACCATTGAACCTTTTCCTTTTCCTCTCTAAGGTAAGGTACATATCTCATTGAAATTACAAACTTAGTGACAAAATACTCTATAGTCATCTATCCTAATTTGAGATCATGAAATTCCTTGGATTTTTCATCATAGTATCTTTTTGTTGGATATGTACTTTATTACTAATAGTTTACTTTATAACATGGCAGATTGTGAGGTAACCTTCTAAAACCCTTTGCCTCATGCATGGATTAATCGGCCTCCTCTCAATGACCCCCACTGACGCCTAACGAACTAGCATTCAAAACGTTGATCTCAGGCCTTGGCCTGTCTGTCGTTAAACCCCAGCCTTCAAAATTTGTGAAATGTGTGGAGAATATCCCTGAAGTTGTTCTCTCGACAACTCAACCTACTCAAAGGAGATTGCACTTTTTGAAAGAGATCTTGTTGAATAGTTCACTGGAATAGGACCCTCCCCAAGATTTATGGCAATCTAGATGAAAAATAATTTGCAGGTTCTAATAAATGAGAGAATGACCCACTACTTCTATGGACGTGGCTTCTATACTTTCATGTTTGAAATAAAGGAATATCATGAACTGATATTCAAAGGAGTCCCTTACTTCTTCCACAACTGAGGAATTTATCTCAACTGATGGACTCTGGATTTCAACAGTGAGCTCATCGTGCCCTCGGTTATCCCAGTTTGGGTAAGACTTCCTCACCTCCGTCTAAATTGATGGAACCCTGATTCTTTAAGAAATATTGGAAATTTGTTAGGGAAATACATAGACTCCACAAAACCTAAGGTAAATATGTTCTCATGTGCAAGAATATGTGTTTAATTTGACCTATAAAAGGGCCTCCCAAAAGAAATTCTACTAAATCTATATAACCAGCAATAGATTAAAAAACTAGACTATGAACGACTCCCTTTAGATAGAAAATCCTACCATGAATATGAACATTTTGTAAAAGACTGCAAAAATTCAACCCCTCAATCCCCATCTCTCAAGCCCCAGAGGAACAATGGCAAATAGTAAAGAAGAAAATTTTGGGTGGGAAGGCCCCCCAACCCTAGTAAAGAAGAAAATTTTGGGTGGGAAGGCCCCCCAACCCTCTCCCCAGAATCCATCCTCTTCTTCGTAGCCGACTAGCTCCTCTACTCCCTCCCTTCATCTTGTCTCCTTCGCATCCCCTCTCGTTGTTCCTCCCACCAACCCCATCCTTCCCCCATCAGCTTCGATTCCTCAAGCCCTGGATTCCAACCCCTCCATCATCTCCCCCAATCCCTTTGATGTCCTGTCTCAGCATGTCTCATTCTTTGTTGAATTCCTTTTCTCGACTGTTCTCCCTCCTAGTTCTGCCTTCCCTTCCATAGCTCCTCTGCTCTTTTCTCCCTCCATGATCATGCCAATAGATTCTTAGGTTTTATTTTCCCCAGAACTCGATCAAGAGTCTTCTGATTATCAATAAGAAATAGATTCAAGAAAAAATCCTCCTCGAGTCCAAACAAGAAGACAGTCCCAGTCAACCTCTAGTTATCAAGACTCTGAAGGGGTGGAAGACAAAGAAAATAAAATAAAAATATGAAATTTATCTAAGGAAATCCAGGAAGAGGAAGAAAATAAAGATAGAAAAACTCCCAAAAAGGGGGTAGCCAGGAAGAGGAAGAAAATAAAGATAGAAAAACTCCCAAAAAGGGGGTAGCAACCAACCCTCATAAGGTAAATAATGAAGATAGTGTCCTAGAATTGTAGAGGGCTTGGGAGAAAATTCAAACTAGAAGCAATGAAGGATCTAATAAGAGGAAAAACCAAGGGTCCTCCTCATCCATGAGACCAAAATTTCTAATGAAGAGATGCTCATAATAGAAAAACAATTTTGGGCTCATAGTACAAGAATAGAAGTAAGCTCCAAGGGAGCTTCTTGAGGTTTAGGAATATTTTAGAATCCTCAAGAAACAGAAGTTGATTGAGTGGAAAAAATCCAACATTGTATTTTTGTGGATCTAAAATACAAAATCACAAGAAACAGATATGAGATCTTTAATGTTTACACCCTAGTCATCACAAGGGAACGATTATCATGCTAGAATGAGCTTAAAAAAACCATATCCACTCTAGACCTAAGGAACACAACAGTAGAAGGAGACATTAATATTGTTTTGGTGCAAACATAAAAAATACGAGGAAACCCTATTCGAGATACTCTAAGAGAATTTTTGGAGGATCTCATTTCATACTCGGACCTTATTGATGTCAAAACTACCAAAGGAAAGTATACCTGGTCCAAAAAATATTAGGTAAAGATAACATAGCCACAAGACTTGACAGATTCCGTATATATAGCAGCTTCCTAGATAAGAATTTGGACATCAGTTCAAATATCTTTCCCTCAACTGCTTCTGATCACAAACCTATAATTTTGGCCTTGGAGGAAGGGAAAAATTTTGGTCCCCTTTCTTTTCGCTTCAATCCTCTCTAGATGCATAATGAATAAGTCATGGATATAATCAAAAGGGCTTGGTCGAGAAAGGTGGAAGGCTCTTTTGTGTTCATATTTGAATCCAAATTAAGAGAGGTTAAAAAATCCATTAAAAAGGATGACGATCAAGACCCTCATATCACCTCCAATATTCTTCATGAGATTCCCTCCCTCATCTCCATCGAAGATAACCAAGCTCTCTTGAAATCCATAGAAGAAGAAGAAGTATTTCATTCCATCTGGGGAATGGAGGCTAACAAATACCCTGGACCTGATGTATTCTCGATCTTCTTTTATCCAAACTACTGGGACCTTATAAAAATGACTTGTGAAAAATGATTTCTTGGTCCAAACTCTGATGCAAAGTTGGAGGCGCCACCAACTCATCTTTCTTAGCCTTAATTCCAAAAGAAACAAATCCCTCCAATTTTCCCTGTTTCATAACTATTTCCTTATGTAGTTCTTCATATAATATCCTAACCAAAACAATTGCTAATAGGATGAAAGGGATCCTTTCCAAAGTTATTTCATAAAATCAAGGAGGCTTCCTACAAAAAACGAAAATTTTGGACAACATTTTCCTAGTCCAGGAGGCTATTCATTCAAGCAAGTTAAGAAAAGAGAGTGGCATTATGGTAAAGTTGGACATGGAAAATGTGTTTGATAGGGTATGTTACTCCTTTATATTTTTAGTTATAAAGAAATTTGGTTTCTCTAACACTTTTTTATCTTGGATAAGTGCATGTATAAAAGGGCCTTGGATAGCATCTCTCGTCAATGGCAGGTCGATGGATTTCTTCCAATGCAATAGAGGCTTAAGAAAAGGATTTTATCTATCTCCTCTTTTGTATGTGATTATGCCAGACTCCCTAAGTAGAAATCTGGAAGTGGAAAGACAAAGCGACAGGTTTCTTGGGTTCTCAATTTCCATAGCTGTAAAGGAGATCAATCACTCCCAATTTGTAGATGATGCCCTTCTTTTGTGAAGCACCTCTGTTGATCTAACAGATAGATTTAAACAAATTTTGTCTCATTACCTAAATTCTTATGGAGGGGAAGTGAATAATAGAAAATATTAGATATACGGATGGAATTCTATAGAAAGAAGACTCTAAGAGTTGGCTAGAAATCTCAACTTTAATTTTTTCTCTAGTTGTCGATCCTTCATCTATCTTGGGGTCCCAATCTTCCTTTCTAGATCAAGAGCAGCAAATTGGAAAAACATTATGGATAATATAAGAAAGAATATGATCCGGTGGGGAGAAAAATGGCTAAATCTAATAGGAAGAGTGGTCTTAATCAAATATGTCCTCTCCTTGATGGCTATATATCAGAGCTCGGTCCTTCTATCCCCAAGAAGCAATCAGTAGGAACTCAATACTCTTCTACGAAAATTCTTATGTCAAGGAGGGAAATCCAACATGATAAAATTTCATCTCATCAAATGGGGATTAGTAATTACCCCCTATGAGAATGGTGGGGTGGCCATAAGAGACTCAACGTTGGTTAATAAGTCATTGGGAGCAGATATCCTATGGAGATTGGTGACTGGAAAGAAATCCTAGTGGAAAAATTGCCTTCTAAAGAAATACCTCTCTGGGACCAGATATAGATGCCTAGATAAGGACCCCAAGCAGAAAAACAACTCTCCCATATGGAATTTGTGTAAGGAGGCTCTACCTACATTATTGAATAAATTAATGTGGATTCTAGGGAGAGGGAACTGCATAAAAATATGGGAGGACAAGTTAATGGGGGATTCTCCACTGGCTACAAGAGATGATATATCCCCACTCAAAAATTGGATGGAAAGGAACAATATTTTAACTCTCTCAGATATCTTTGTTTGGGATTCAAGGGGAGCTTAGAAAGGATGGAAAATATTTTATCTTTTTGTAGAGTTGCATGGCGAGTGGAATCAATTGGTAGATATTTTACGAGGGAAATCCCCCCGCTCCTCAACTTCTCAAGACAAAATAGGTTGGGGATCAAAAGGAGGGGAGTACATAGTAAAAATAGGATATCAAATTCATTTTCTTTAGTCCCCCCTTCCTCCAAAAGAGAAACAATGTACAACCATATGGAAAAGCGAAGCCATCCCAAAAGTAAAAGTGTTTAGATGGGTTCTCTTCCACAAAACAATTTTGACAGTGGAAAATATCATAAAAAGAGGAATAGAAGGGCCTTTCAGGTGTGTTCTCTGCAAACAAAGTGAGGAATCGATTAACCATGTTTTCATTAAATATGTTTTTATTCACTAAGTTTGGAGAATAATTATTGCAGGCCTAGTGAACACTCCTCTAATACCCAACAACATCAGAAAATCATACTCTATGTGCCACAAAATATATTCAAGTAGATTCCTAAAAAAACCATTACTAAAAAGGGCCTAGGAAATCTTGCATTTTTATGTAAACCGAAAAATATGGTTAGCTAGAAACAAGGAAATCTTCAACAATGAAGCCACTCAACCTCAAAGAGTCATTTCCTAGGCTTGGGGATTATTGACTGAAACAATTCAGCTTAGAGGGAACTCGAAACAAATCCCCTCTTATCTGGAATCCCAAGAACGTATCTGGTTAAGCTCAGTCTTGAATAACACTCTCAACAAGAATATCAATGACATCGATCCCAAAGGTCTCCCATGTTGAAAACTTAGACTCCAAGACGAAGAATTTGAAGCCTGGATAAAAGAAAGAAACCAACACATACTTTTCTTTGATGGAGCCTCGAAAGGAAACCCAGGGGTGGCAGAAGAGGGGGGGGGGTGTTGTTTGACCCCAAAGGAACACAGGTAGTCAACTTGTCTTGATGTTTAGGAATCACAACCAATAATCATGCAGAGACTCTTGCTTCTTGGAAAGGTCTAGAGATAGAAAAGAACAAAGAGTTAAAAATATTAACCATAGTATAAGACTCAACTCTTGTAATCCAAAGCATACATTGGCAAATCCCTCCAAGAAACATATTTATCAATTGAATAATCACAAGGATCGTTGATATCAAAGAAACCATGGAGAATCTCAATGTTTTCCATGTGCTAAGAAATCAAAACAAGAAATTTGACTACCAGGCAAACCATATATGCAATTTACAAGAAGGACATATCATCATGGGAGAGCATTATTGGTGGAACCTGATCCCCTAGTCTGGATGTCACTCTCCACGAATCACCCACTAAGTTACACATCCCTTGCAACTATGGTTTTCATTGGTTATAACGCAACCAGAAGTTCTCATGTTTTACCTCTACAATGTGACGACGAGTTGGTGAGGCACACAAACATTTATGTCTGTCGCATGAGGATCTACCTCCCGGATGTTCCTTCATTACACCCTGATTATTTTGTACCTCAGTCCACAGGAGGAGTGTGCGGGAGTCTACAAGGTAGCACCATGAATCAATTTGAGTTCATCCTTGTGCGTCGGGTCTTTCTCGTCTTATCTGGCATGGTGGAAATATCGTAGCAAAGGAACAAATAAAGTGGAATTCTCATTCTATGGCTCCATTGGGTCACATGTGTTCAACAAGCATAGGAAATCATGGAATCGCTGACCCCAACTCCCCCCCATCTGCCTAGAATCGACGCATTAAAAATTTGGAGGAAACTATGCTTAATTTTATGCAGACGCTCAATGAATGGCAGAAAGGATTTGAGAATCGGTATCGGGTGGATTTCAAGGACCTGTCAACTCAATAAAAAATCTTACAACAGGAGGTAAACATGCTCAAAGCTCATAAGGAAATTCTGGATGTGGAGATAAAATTCTTGAGGGAAAGAACTAAGGAACATGAACATCATATAAGAAGGCTGAAAAGAGATTTACAAAATACATAAGCAAAGAATTTGCCCCCTCTAAGAATTTACAGGAGGAAAATCCGATCAGGGCACAACTCCAATAACTCAAAGGGGCACAAAAACATGGAAGAACCTACAGTGAACCAAACCCAACGTTTTTTGAATGGAAGAAACCGTCACTGAGCATCTCTAGAAATCAAGCACGAGAGGATGAACCAAGAAAAATACCAGGTTATCAATGATTAATTATGCAATGTAAATGTATGTAATTGGGAAGTATTTTCGTTAGGATATACAACAATCACAATGCCCATTTTGTTAATTTCCCTATATTAAGGTAGAATTTTACTTATAGCACTCTATGTATAAGTTTGAATCAGAATGTTGAGCCAAAACTTTGGAATTTTTGTAAAATTTTGAAGGTTGGATGGTCAGGTCGCAACCTCCTCTTTTATTTTTAATACAAATCAGTACTCTTTCTGTAAAAAAAATAAGTATCTTTCTGTTAAGTACTTTTGTTTAAAACGCTTTTTGAATATTTTCCAATTTAGTTTGTTTATTCTAATTTTATTCATTGATTTTGTCTCCTACCACCATTTGGATCTTGGTACATAGAAAACCTAACCCTCAAATTTCCTAGGTAGTTATAGATTTGAAAATATTTACCCATGTTCAAAATCCAAGCTTTTGCTCCTTCCTCAAACTTACCATCAAAATTGGGTGGTCTAATCTTTTTTAAATCCCCAAATAATTTGTTATCATGCCACTTCCTTTTCTTGGTTTTGGGTATAGTTTTTTGTAAAGTATTGCCTTCAAAATTGTCATCACTACTTTCTTTAGTTAACAACTTTATTTTATCACTAATTAATGGATGGTCTTTATTCTTGTGTGACTCTTCATTATAAAATTCTTTCTTTTTATTGCTAGAAGTTTGTCCTACATTCATGTTCTATTTAATTTTTATCATGTTTTTTATTAGGATCTCATTCAATTCTTCTTGATTTTTAATAGCCTTGAGTAATATTTCAGTATTTTCCTTAATACTTTGCAATTATGTCCTTATGTTATGCATGGTTTACAATAGTCCTAAAGAGTTATCTTGAGGTTGTTCCTTATTTAGTTCAACATACATTTGGTGACCACTTGGTGTTGATTTACCATGTTCTTCATCCATGATGCTTGGTTTTGGTTTCTGATATGTAAAAAACATAACTAACATCAAAACCTCATCTTTAGCAATATTTATAGTTATATAAGTTTGTATATTTGTACACACAATTTTATGTTCATTTTGAGCCCATAAAGCCGTAGTGTTTGAACCATACTCTGATACCATTTGCAATGTCTCCTTATACTAGCAAATTTTTTTTAATGGTATATAACTATAATCCTTATACTAGCAAAAAAATATTATATTTTTTTTAAATTATATATAACTATAATTATCCCTTATAAATAAATGCATGCAAACATTATTACTCTTTGAAAAAATAAACATTTAAGTACTCGATGTACATAATTATTGAGTATGCTTGCCTAAATGTCATGGTGATTTCATGACAACATGAGAATTCATAGACAAATGAAACTTACTGTAAATTTCATCATTACAACAAAGATTAATGTTAAGTGATTCCTCAATTCGTCGCACGTATCATTTTGATTTGAATTGTTTTATTTATTTTTATTTATTTTTCATTGTACCTTTATCTCGTTTCATAAGTTAGTCCCATACTGCTCGTATAAATTCTTTCAAGTATCCTCTAATATGTACAGTTACTTGTGGGTCTGAGTATCGGTGACTCTTCCTCTTTCTCAAGGTAAATCCTTTACCCTCATTATTTTACATTTGAACTATGAGCACTATATACTTATTTGGTGGTGTTATGTTCACTGATTAATTCTTTATATTATAAGAAAAATATAAACGAAGTTTCACAGATAAAATGAATTCATAGTCTATGACCCATAACTATATATCATTACTATGAACACATAATATTCGAACTCATATTCATTACAAACTTAAGATAAAATGAATTCATAGTCTATGACCCATAACTATATATCATTACTATGAACACATAATATTCGAACTCATATTCATTACAAACTTAGGCCCTTCCCGAAAAGCTCCACACATAATAAGAAATAGAGGTTGTATTTATTAAGCCTTACTTACCCTATTATACGCATGGACAGTAATGAATGTGGGGATTAGCACGATACCATATCTTCACTTGAGATATTATGGTGAGATCGTGACACATCTTCTTGTTGTTGGATTTAACTCTTCTTAATTAATGATAGACTATAGTTAAGGACGAAGATTGAACTCATGAGCCTCCACGTTGTGGTTCCACTTGAGTTCACTCTCGTGAGTCTACCATTGACTCTTCCACTATCTAAATTGTATTTCCTTTTATTTAAATTGAATTTTGTATCAATGCTAATGAGTGTTTATTATGGTTTTATTTTTCAGTTTTCCCTGTCTGCAAAAACATCTACTTTTGGTTCTCCAAAAGAATACCATGCCTACACGATTATGGTAATATTATAACCATTATGTCTATGGTAATTTTACTTCCATTTCAGATCTATTTATAGTGTGTGTTGATACTCACTGGGTTCATTTTTTTACAGGGACCATAATTTTACTTCCATTTCAGATCTATTTATAGTGTGTGTTGATACTCACTGGGTTCATTTTTTTACAGGGACCATACAAATCTTGGAACACTTCTGGATACCAACTGTCGTTACCTCCAAGTACATTAAGTCTTGAACTATATCATGACTAGTAAATTACAAAAATTAAGTAATTATGTAACCATGAGACAGATATTTGATAGATTCGTTGAGTCTGATATAAAACCTCTATTATGTTTCCATTACATGCAAACACTAAGACCATAAGTTTTATTTCTCCTAGATTATATCCTCCTTTAAATTTCTTTTTATAACTAAAAGTTTCGAACCAATATTATATTGATGTCATTTGTGTTTCTTGTAACTTCAAGCATTGCTATTATAGAGTTTAGTTGAATTTATGTGACTTTGTACGATGTGTTTATTTCTCCTAGATTATATCCTCCTTTAAATTTCTTTTTATAACTAAAAGTTTCAAACCAATATTATATTGATGTCATTTGTGTTTCTTGTAACTTCAAGCATTGCTATTATAGAGTTTAGTTGAATTTATGTGACTTTGTACGATGTGTTTGATTCATGTTAAGAACTAAATATAAAAACAGCATAAAAACCTTAGAATAAGTACGTCATACCTTGACAAAGAGAGAAATTCAAATAATAAGCCTATTCGAGGGGAAACCTCCTTATACATTACAAGAATTCTTAAATACCACATGATTCCAAATGAAAAGGTATCCTTGGTATATATATAGTAGACTAGGAGGTAAAATTACAACTAATGGACCAAACATGGCATAAATAAAATATCAATACTAATAAAATATGCCCCAATTGAGGGGTAACATGTCACTATTTAGGGCTTAACATGACCCTCCCCTTCAGACAAGTGTTTTCCTCAACCCTCGAGTAGTTATGGATGATTCTGTATAAAAGACTCATCTTCCCACATAATGATATACTTTGAAATTGATCTATTTCTTATCTCACAAATTCTTGTGTTAGTGATAACTTCAGGTTCCAATATGATTTTTCCTTCCTCTTCAAGTTCTAGAAATATAGTTTGAATTGGGATATTGTCAACTATAACCTTAATTAAGCATGAAACATGGAAAACTGGGTGTACTCATGAAGATGCAGACATCTCCAATTTGTATGCCATAGGACCAATCTTTTGCAACACCTTATAAGGGTCATATAGGTACTTCGGTGATAATTTATTATCCTTCTTAGCTAGATTGAGGGACATATGTTTGTATGGTTGTAGTCTTAAAAATACCAAATCCCCTACTTCAAAACTTCTTTCACT
>CBVK0101712867.1:0-28277 GCA_900067695.1 Picea abies | reverse complement strand
AAACCCTAATGAATTGGCTAATAACCCTAGAAGCCTTGTCGGCTCAAGAATATAATTTATATTAGGCTATTAGCCTCCAAGAGAAGAAGTCGGCCAGAAATAATAATAATATACTGAAGAGACACATACCCAGAAGGAGAAGTCAGCCCCAACAAACTGGCAAGATTACTATAAATACAGGGCGCCAGTTCTCATTTGTAGCATCTCAACAGTTGCAAATAGAGCCAGTTCTGCGCAATAGTTTCCCATTTGGTGCGCACTGCAGTTGCAATCTGGTGCGCAGGTTTGGAGGAGGGTTGTAGGTGCAGCTGCAGCAGCAACTAGTTTCAGTATTGGCTTGGATATCTCTTGGCTAGGGTTTGGGACTATCTGATCAGTTTCATGTGTTGCGCTATCCTTGGAGAGAGATGTTTTGTCCCTTTTTTTGGCTATCTATCCTAGGGATTGCTTCCAGAGGAATTCTCAGTCAAGGTTAAGGTGCTCGGAGGGATGCTTCGGCCTGTGGTTGGGTGACAAGGGTATCGTCAATGGTAAAATGAGCACACCATCTTCTATATTCTAACAGGTTATGGGCCCACACCCCTTCAGTTAGCCTAAAATGCTAGAAGGAAACATAGCCGCTAGATATTGAGCTCATTGAGGAACTGTCGCTAGGGTTACTAGCAGGAGCAGTTTCCAGAAACACTGCAGCTAGGGTTACTAGTAGAAGTAGTTGTAGAAACCCTAAACCACTTATCGAGGCACATTAAGTGATGAGATTGACCTAATCTCTAGATAGATCAGTGTGCCCTAGCCCAATGCATCTCCTGGTACACTCAGAAGGCCAAGACGTGAAGTTTGGATTTCTGGTCAAATCTAGCATTTGACCAAGTCAAGCAAGCNGTTGAGATAGAAAAAAAACCCAATGGTAAGATCCAACTCATCTCGCTTCTCTTGCTGAAATATCTTGTCCATTGGACCCATTGCAGACCTCTTTCTTGTTGTTGCAGTCCCACCCCCAAATGGGTATTTGCTAGATGGTTTCCTCAAGAATGGAATAGGATCCTCATTCTTGGTTTTCCTAGATGTTGCTGCCACGATCCCCTCACCAACAATGGCCTCTCTTTCCAATTCTCTTCATTTGGATGCACTCACTTCTTGACATGAACCAATTCCACAAGGTGTGGCCAACAAATGGCCTTTACTCGAAAGTAGGTGCTTGTAAATTGATTCTTGCAAAAATTACATGTCCAAAGAATGTTACCTCCTCCCTTTAACTTGGACTCGGGCCCTTGATGTCTTGTGACATACTTCCACAATGGATACTTTGATTCTTGAGCTTGTTGCCTTGCTAAAACAACATGTTTTTCAGCCTCTGGAATTGTTGTTGCAGCCCCACTTCCAGCAGATGGAACACTAGCTGGCCTTGTTGAAAATGAAGGAGGGGGGACGACAATAGTAGGAAAATCCCTCCCTTTCTTTTTCCCTCTTCCAACTTCCCTTGATGATTGATCCATGACTGTTGTAGCAAAGTTCTTGGACTGCTGCAATAGAAAAAAACTTGAAGAATGGTGGACAAATCCACTTGCTTGGCACTTGGAATCCCTTCTTACACTCCACCAAATCCCTTTGCTACACTAACTCTCTTGCTGCTCCAACTTGTGGGTTAAATGAGTGAAATGACAAGAGGAAAACCTCTTTTGAGGGCCCGCAACACACTTTTCTGCGGGACACGTGTCCTGGAATCGTGACACAAATTTAGGTGGTGTCGGACATGATTTAAGTTCGTGTCCCATACGCATGACACATAGCTGCATCGAATCCGACACGTGCCATGTTGAATCATGTCGGATTTGATGGACACGAGACGCGCAGGGGGTTTAGGAGGTGTCCTATGACTTAGATAACTATGTTTAAATATTTTTGTCACCATCATTTGAATCTGGTCTTAATGCAATTGTCTCTTCTATCACCGTCCCCAAACTCTACTCAAAAGATTCCAAATAAAACAATAAGTACCATATACAAGAGACAATATGAATGTACCGTTATAAACATAATTCTGGTTAAATATTTTTGTCACCATCATTTGAATCTGCTCTTACTGCAATTGTCTCTTCTATCTTTACATGGCCATGTATGCCCATTTCCATTTCGTATGATGACCCTTTGAAGTCATTACAATTAAAGGAATTGTAACAGGTGCCACAAGAGGACTATGTTGCAAAACAATCATATCAGGGTAGTAATCCTGACATATAAATTGCTTATATATCCCTCCTTGTTGTACCTATCCCATAGGTTCATGAGAGTGTCGAATACACAAAAATCTATTATCATATTCCGGAGGGTGCAAACATTAACTATTACAAAAATTCACCTGTGAAATACTATATTGTGTGTATATTGTGTGATGGAAGTCTGTATTAGTGTTTCTTTTTATAGAGATCTTCTTTATGGCTTCAGCTTATTATCATATCCAAAGATTCACCCAATATAGGCCAACACATGCTTCTCTCTGTACAGAAATATTATACTCTGGTAATAGAGAAATAGTGTCCATGTTAGTTTTAAAGCGTAGATATATTTGTTATTCAGTTCAATTAGCATCACCAGTAATCTCCACATGAACACATTCCATCATTAAAGTGGTGGAAACGGTTTGCATCTCTCACAATAATTTCTCGTCCAACAATCTTGGAGATGAACTTAGTGGCATTGTGACAGTCAGTACATACTCGAAGGTTCTTCATGATCCGGATGGGGATGCCTGGGCTTGTATTGATGATCCCAAATGCAATAGCCAGCTTCTCACTATGACTGCATAGCATGCTTTTCTTCACTTCCTCCTCCATATCTTGCAACACAAGATTTGTGTTAGGCACATATCCTGCATCCTTCATTTGTCCATACAAGGTTCCCAACATTGCATATATTTGTTCAGAGCGAGGATGGGTTCTGTCTCCCATGAGGAATGTATGAACCTCTCTATTTACCTCGATAAAACTACATCCTGGTTGCTTCTTCACTTCTCTCTGTTTGAGAATTGTCCTCAACTTTGAGCTATCCTCCCACCTGCCTGCTTCAGCGTAGATGTTTGACAACAGTACATAATATCCGGCATTGTTTGGTTCTAATTCAAAAAGGTGTTTTGCTGCTTCTTCTCCAAGCTCAATATTGCAGTGAATTCTGCAGGCCCCTAGCAAGGTCCCCCACAAGACAGCATCAGACTCGAATGGCATATTTTTTATAATGTTGCGTGCTTCATCTAGATGCCCGGAACGCCCTAGAAGGTCAACCAAGCATGCATAGTGCTTCAGCGCTGGTGCAAGTCCATAATCCGACTTCATGGACTCAAAGTATTGCCAGCCCTTATCTACTAACCCTGCATGGGTGCAGGCAGTCAAAACACCGATGAAGGTGATATGATTTGGTTTTGTGCCTGACCGCTGCATTTGGGAAAAAAGAGCAAGAGCATCCTCACCATGTCCATGAATTCCATATCCCAAAATCATTGCAGTCCATGAGACCACATTCCAACTAGACATCTTGTCAAACACTTGTCGAGCAATGGCTATATCCCCACATTTGGCATACATGTATACAAGCCCATTGCAGACATCAACATCAGAATCAAATCCACTTCTTATTACATAACTGTGCATCTGCTTACCTTGTTCCAGAGCAAATAAAGCAGCACACACAGGAAGAATACTAATCATGGTGATTGAGTTGGGTTTTATACCCTGTACTAACATTTTGTTGAAGAATGTCATGGCTTCATGGGGGTGACCATTCTGAGAATAACCAGCAATGACTGCAGTCCATGTCACAACATTTTGTTGAGGCATTCTTTGAAACAATTTAAGAGCAATGTTAAAATTCCCACATTTGGCATACAAGTCTATAAGGCCAGTACCCACAACAACATGAGATTCAAATCCACTTCTTATTACATAACAGTGGATCTGCTTACCTTGTTTCAGAGCCAATAAATCAGCACATGCAGGCAGAACACTAACCATGGTGATTAAGTTGGGTTTTATGCCTTGGATATGCATTTCAATGAAGAATGCCAAGGCTTCATGGGGGTAACCATTCTTGGAATAACCAGCAATAATTGTATTCCATGAGACAACATCTCGACGAAGCATTCTTTCAAACAATTTGCCAGCAATGTTAACATTCCCACATTTAGCATAACCAGCAATTATTGCATTCCATGACACAACATCTCGTTTAGGCATTCTTTGAAACAATTTGTGGGCAATGTCAACATTTCCACATTTACAATACACGTCTACAAGAGCATTGCCCACAACAACATGAGATTCAAGTTCAGTTCTTATTACATAACCATGGATCTGCTTAACTGATTCTAGAGCCCAAATATCCGCACAAGTAGGCAGAACACTAGCAATGGTGATTGCATTGGGTTTTATGCCATGGACTTGCATTTCTTTAAAAAATGCCAAGGATTCGTAGGGGTGGCCATTTTGAGAATAAGCAGCAATCATTGCATTCCATGACACAACATCTCGCTCATGCATTTTGTCAAACACTTGGCGTGCTTCCTCTAAACTCCCGCACTTGACATACATGGACGCAAGCGCAGTATCCACACAAACGTCCGAATCAAACCCCCTTGCAATGGTATCGTCATGAATCTCCCTGCCCGCTTGCAGATCTGATAGGCTGCCGCATGCATTGATTAAAGAAATAAATACCAACCTGTTCGGGTTTATGCCTGCGTGGAGCATTTGATAATACAGCCTCAGCGCTTTGCGGTGGAAGCCATTATTTACATAATCTCTGATCATATCGTTCCATAAGAAAACATTGCATCGTTTGGGTGTATTGGTTTGTGTGAATTGGTTTTGGTTGTCATATGCGGCGGCACCTGCTGACACTACTTGTCTCTTCTTCTTCACTTTATTCCTTCGCCGATGTTTCATTGTTGCTGCAACAACAGTGGAAGTGGGAGTGCTTCGACGGCCACAAAAATAAAAATGATAAGAATTGGAAGTGGGAGTGCTTCGACGGCCATAGAAATAAAAATGATAAGAATTAGCGTGCAAAAGTGAACGCAGATGAGGATGATTGTTGTATATATAGAGGGAAGTTCCACTCTGAGATGGGGATGGAGATCGGGATAAATAATGAAAAAATGGCGGTCGATCCATCTTACACAAGGCAAGGCAACATCAACAGAAGGAGGCTGCGTCCCATTTGTGGATGGATGAAGGCAACATCAACAGAAGGAGGCTGCGTCCCATTTGTGGATGGATGAAAATGGAGTTTTAACTGTAAAAATAAATTTAATAAATTTAATATAATAAATAAAAAATTAATGTAAAAATTTCTTACCTCTGTTGAGGTGTATATATCCTACCTTTCTCTAGATTTGCAATTTCGAGGGATTTGATCCCTCTTGGTGCATGAAAGACATGGAGTTAAGATGAATTTAAATCATAGTCCAATAGATAAGCAACATTGTTTATTTCTCCATTTTCGTAGTTTTGGCTAGGGTTGTTTTTTTATGTTTTTTTAAATCACAATTTTCTTCGTTGTTATTGGCCTGTTAGGGTTGACATTGGTGATTTGGAAAGGAACCATAAGGGGTAGCGACACACTGATGTCTTAAGTCATTGATTATCAATGCTCTTTCTTAGTTCGGTGTACTTCCCCTTGCATAACTCTATGTGTACCATAACTCTATTGCTTCTACATTTGATTTGGCAACATTGCATTGTTTAGACCTCTCCTCTCCTCTTTTTGTTGGAATCAACTCCTCCTCATTCTTTGTAAATCATTGGAGCTTGGCCCTCTCTTTACCCATTACCTTGTTGCATGCACACATATGGTTGAAAGTTGAAGCTCTCCTCTTTTTTTTCATGTTTGAATCAACTTTGTGTCTAAGTTTTTTACTTTGTGTTAAGTGTTGCCACTTAAACTTGACCTCTCCTCTCCCCTTTTCACTTTAATTGGCACCTCTCGACACTCTATGGCTATTTGAGGAGGTTTGTCCCTCTTCTCCCCTGTGGCTCTATTGCATGCATGCGATTGATTGGAAATTGGAACTCTTCTTTGTTGTCCTCTTTCAAATAGTTGTATCTCTAACCAATTAGTCTGCAAAAAAGAAGGTGTCGAGGCTTCCTTTGTTGAGATATAGATGTTGGTTTTGGTCTTTAGTAGGGTCACTATATTTCATCTTTAGTGGGGGTCTGAACCCAAGAAAACCTCTACAAATGCTACTTGGTAGTGTTGTAGGGATTCATGGTGCCATATTTTACCTAAGTAGTAGCATTGTTTTTGGTTCATGGGTCATTGTAGAATGACCCCTTTAGTCCAAGGAAAAAGGGTAATGGTAGGGTCGTTCTCAATATTTTGGTTTGTTTCTTGCCAATGTTTCTACTATAATAATTCTTTGTGATAATAAGACCCAATATGAAGTTTAGAGATTGGCATGGCTTAGGGAAATTATTCCCAAGATATCTTATGAAGACTTTTGAGGAGGTGCACTATGAAGGAAACCATGAGTCTATGGCCTTGTGTACTTAAGTATTGTTTTTTTAGGCACTTATGGAATCATGTATGTTTCATGATTTCTCTAAGTGTGTGTACTACAATGAGAACACCTTCTTGTGGATGTTTTTACGGAATCTCCCCGAAAAATCTACACCTTCTTTGTTTATAGCGAAGGTTGTTGGTAGAGACGAATGGCTAAAGGTTTTTGTGGATTTTTTTTTATCAGTGTACCTTTAAGGTCAATATGCACCGGTGTGTGCATGAACAATAAAGCACTGATGCATCAATTTTCAAAAGCACCTCCATACTTTATAATAAAAATTACATGCACTGAATAAAGTGCATTGGTGTCATTGAACATAACACACCAGTGCACCTCACTGTCACTAAGCGCACCGTAGTAGGGTAAAGTAAAAAAAAAATAAGAAACCAATTTTTATTGTTATAGTGATTCTTTTGTTTCCAAACTCTCAAGAAAGCACCAATGCTCACCATTCTTCCAAAGACGACATATTTTCGGTGCTTTACACCGACTTGGATAGCTCCATTGGTAGATTCCACACATTACCAAATTACCACAAATTTTCATTTCCTCTCAACAATGAAACCATGCCTCCTTAGACATCATAGGTCAGGTAAATTGTTTACTACCTTCCTACTTACATTTTCATCCAATCAAAATTTGAATTTATCCTGAACTTTAACATTTTTTTCAATTTTTTCCCAATTCTGTATGGTGCACTTGAACACTTCGGCTTGCTTCAAAGCAGTGCATACAATGTTAAATTCACAATGAGAATTTACATCAATGTGTCTCATATACATGTATGCATCGGTGCCTTTCAAGAAAGAAAATGCGATAAATTATAAAAAAACAAAGCGGTCTATCCTTCTGAATGCCCCACAATCGATGCATAATTGGCTTCGACCTGCACCGATACATTTCACTTAATTAACCACACCACTAACTTAACGATTTACAAAATTTAACGTAGCAGTGAAACCATTTTAACCAACCACACATGTGTGTACATGAATAATAAAGCATTGGTGCGTCAATGTTCAAAAGCACTGCCATACTTTATAATTAAAATTACACGCACTGAATAAAGTGCACTAGTGAGGTTCAACATTATGCATTAGTGCGCCTCACTATCATCAGACACATCGCGGTAGGGTAAATAAAAAAAAATTACCAAACCAATTTTCATTGTTATAGTGCATCCCGTGTTTCCAAACTCTCAAGCAAGCACTGGTGTGCACTGTCCTTTCAAAGACACCATGTTTCTAGTGCTTTCCACTAACTTGGATAGTTCCATTGGTAGATTCCACACATTTCCAACTTTTGGAAATTATCACGAATTTTAATTTCCTCTCAATGGTGAAACCATTCCTCCTTGGGACATAAGAGGTCAGGTAAATTGTTTATTACCTTCCTATTTTCATTTTCATCCAATCAAAATTTGAGTTTAGCTTAAAATTTCGTATTTTTTCAATTATTTTTCCAATTTTACACGATGCGCCTGAATGCTTCAGCTCACCACAAAGCAGTGTGTATTTTGTTAAATTCATGGTGAGCACTACCATCGGTGTGTCTCATATATATGTATGCACTGATGTTGTTCAAGCAAGATCACCTTGATAAATTATAAGTGGTGTGTCCTTCGGAATGCCCCACAATTGGTGCACAATTGGATTTGACCTGCACCGGTACATTTCACTTAATTAACGACACTGCTAACTTAACGATTTATAAAAATTAATGTTACAATGCAACCATTTAAAAAAAACACACTGGTATTGTTTATAGAACCACACCGAGACATATATTTCCTGACTTGGAATAGCGGGACATCTCATTGGATGCCTTGTTCCTAGTGCTCTATCCTTTATGATGCACTATGGAAGAAAACGTCAGCACTCCACTATTATAGTGGCATCGATGCGTTAATAGTAACACATTGCACACTTCATCTACGATAATGCAAGTTCACCTAGCAGTGCCCATTAGTCCAACAAGCGCACCAGTGTGTAAAGACAACGACACATGGGGGAATTTTTAATAATCAATTAGAGTGGAGTGACTTATTAGACACACTGCTGCAATCCATGGTAGTGTGATAATAATCGTGGCACAACAGTGTGTAAACTTTAAACGTATGCACCACGACATGTTTTGAGAAATAAACATTGTAGTTAATCTTTTGTAAGGCCTCGTTCATGACGTGTTAGTAATACAATGCATCGCTAGACATCATGTCGATGCTTTGGTAAAAATTACAAACCAGTGCTTTCGGTTTAACAAAGGGCATCATGGATTTTGTGCGCCATAAATTTTAGCATTGCGATGTGTCTTTGTTAACAAAATGAACCGATGTAGTTAAAAACACTGAACCGATGAAGTTAAAAGCACTGAGTCGATGCAAAGCGTCCTATGGGACACACCGCACAACTACTTAGTAGTGTGACAAGAAACATGGCACTGATGCATATTAGTGGTGCGACAAGAAATGTGGCACTGTCATTGGGGCATATGTTCTATTTTCGGTGCACCAATTGATTTTTTAAGATTTTTTTGCAAAAAACAAATAATTTTTAATTTTTTTTAATACACACCATTTATATATGTATTTGTGTTATAATTTCAATTTATTTTATATGTGTGTGTTCCTAACAATATTTGTATGTGACTAAGAGATGATGACGATGAGAGGAAGAGGACCAACAACAACAACAATTCGAGAGACACACATTTGTGTGAGTGGGAGGCCAGGGAGAGGGAGATGGAGTTATTCCCTCGCCCTATTTCACAGCTAACACATAACCTTTTGATGGATGTTGGCCTCCTAAAGTTTTATCAGGAGGGTACATCCCTTAGGGCCGGGCTCTTTGTTGTTACAAAAGTTGATCTGTCACTGGGATCATGGGAGAAAAGGGTTCATGATCGGTCTCAATCTATGGTATCATCCCATGGAGGAGGATGCTTATTTCATCACTGGGTTGTCTAGGAGGGAGGACTATTTTCCCCATTTCCCTGCGCTACCGCCTGGTGTTGTAGGAGATACCTAACTGGCATAAGTGCAGAGATATGGTGGTCTACATGTTCATTCCTCTTTGATTTTTCAGTTTCATGGTGGTTAGTTGTGATTAGGTAGTGAAGACAATCCTTGATCCAGGTGGATATTGGTGGCCACCCACCTATTCCAATTGGCTCCTCATGTCCATTTTTGTTTAGCATGTTCTTTTGTACTTCTTTGTAATTATGGGTTATACACTTTTGGGGTTGTCAGAAGCCCCACACATCTTCCAAGTGGATACAGGTGGCCTCTTGCCTAATCCAACTGGCTTATTTTGGGGTCGTTTTGGGGCCCTAAAAGTTGTTTTTTTGGGCTTTCCACAGTCAAACTATAGAGGGAGTTAGAGTTTGATGACATAATGTGTAGCTCTCTTAAATACCTTTCCAATGGGCTATTACGCACCCAAAACAGAGGTTGTATGCAAAAGTTACGGCCCTAGGAAGTTGAGGTACCAAATTACACCAACTTACCTATAGGGCCCACATGACTTTTGGCGTTGTTGGCCCTTGACCAAGTTTTGAGGAACACTTGGTCATAATTGATCATTTTTTGGACTTCGACAGCCTTTCGAAGACAAAGCACAAAGCGAAGCGAAAATTGCGAAAGCTAGGCCCCCTTTTGGGTCCTTTTTGGGTTTTGGGGAATATGTAATGGGAAAGGGATGTCAGCCCATGGGTTTACCCACACTTAGGCCCACTTTTGTAATGTATAAATAGAAGGATAGGAAATAGTAGATGTGCTTTCTTAGTGCAATTGGTAGTGCATCTATGTGATGTTGAATAAGTTCTCTGTGCGAACTGTGTAAGGCTTGCAAGGCTAAGTGCAAGTCACTGTGTGGTTGCTATAGAAAGCTAAGTGTTGTAACGCAAGGAAGAAGGATCTAGAGAGATGTGCAGATATTCTGTCCTATGCAAAGAAGGGTTTTGGAGGCTTTGTGCTAGTAACTGATTGAAGATGATAATAAAGAAGAAGATCTTGTGGACGTAGCCCCAGGCTGGGGGTGAACCACGTAAATCTGTGTGTTATGCTCTATGCTTTGATTCAATGTGTTTATCTTTTCTTAGGCTATATGCTTTGATATATCCACTTATGCTCTGTGCTTCTTAGATATATATGATTTTTAGATCTAATGTGTATGAGGATGCTTAGTGCTGATCTACTGGATCTGATCTAGGTTACTATGGTTAAGTACTGGAATACTGTAGATCTGAGTGTACACCGTGATGCTCTGTGCTATCTATGAAGTAGAATAAGGGTTGAATATTAACGAATGATCGATGATAAGTTCTTTGTAAATGATATAATGACAGATCTGTGTCCCACCTAAGGTTGCAGACACATGAGTCTTACAACCACCCCTGCCTCTACCTCGGGTGAGACTTCATCTGCTTCGCAGGTGTTGCCGAAAGGGTTGGTAGTTAGGGATTTGTTGGTGCTCTCTTGAGCATTGGAACCTGTTCCAATAGGGTGTCTCAAGGTATCATAGGTAAATACATTCTATCTAGGTCCCTAGTCCCCTATCCTACCATGGTAATCCTCCTCATAATTGGGTGCCACTCACCTAGAAATCCAAAGAAATCCTCAATCAATACCTCATCCAGGTGTTTTCATCCCTTATTAGTTATGCCTGCTAGTAACTAGTTAATATGGCCATGAATATCATCAACTCAACCTTACCATCATTGGAGGCCTACTGACCTCACTGGTGCTATATATGCACATACAAAAAACTTGAGGTGTGGCAGTCATGCATATCATATAAAACCTAGCTACCATATATGCTAGTAAGTAAGCATAATAAAAAAACCAAATATGCATTTCTATGTAACTTAGGGTCCCCATTCTTGGCCTAGAGGGTGTGGGATTTCTAGGTTTCCCCTATAGTCCACACCCACATAAGGGTAATCCATGATGTAAACTAGGATTTGTCATTAATGGAAAAATATATTTTCCCTAGAAGGAAATTCCCACTATGCCACCTCCCCCTCTCCTCATTATCTCACCAAATCATCTCATGCAAGGCTCCTTTGTTCCTATATATTGAATGACATGGTGGAATTGAAGAGTTAATATCCTCTCAAAGATGAACAACCAAATAAATTTCCCAAAGGTAAATTCACCACCACCTACCTATTTGCAAGTGGTAATATGTCTCCTTGCCACAATAAAAAACATCTATTCCCACCCAAAGTAGGTACCATGAAGAACCCTTTCTGCAGTATCATATAACTGCACGAGATTCAATGTGGTACGTACAATTCCATGACTCACACCACTCCAGAAGTTATCGCCCATATCTCCAACCTCTATATATAATGAAGGTGGATCACTCCATCATGCAAAACTAACCCATCCATGCAATGTATATAGATGAAGTAATCCAAATCCCTGTCACAAGACCTCATAGGTAGGTTGTCGCTGATAACTCTGTAAATCAATAAGTCCATAAATAAGTAGAAATATTACATGGTGAGCTCGATGTTCTCTACATGTATTATGAATGCCATTGCATATGAATCTAAATACTTCACAATCGTGGAGAGGATGAGGGCATCTTCTCACATCATTGGGTTATCAAGGAACTTGAGTAACTAGTGGCATGCAAGTAATCCCCACACTACCTAATATCAAGATATATTGTTCTAAATGGCATCAAAATCCATATCTCTCCAATGAGATATTGTGTTGTGTTCCTATATACCCAATCACTTGTCTTTGTTAGTCAAGTTTCTTTACCTTAAGTGCACATTTTCACCTTTTTGTGTGCTACAAGCATAAAGATATATCTTAGACAACTTCACACTAGGTGCATTGTTGTCTCCCATATAATCTCACATTATATGTAGAATTTTTCTTTGTGCTTATTTGATGAACAAGCATGCACCTAGTGCATTGACAAGTAGCCCACAACTACACACCAGAAAACAATGTTGTTTAATAAAAAAATCATTACTAGAGATGGGATTTAGAACTACTTGTCATCATTAAAAAATATAGTTATTCCTCTACTATTAAATATTGTATCAAAATACCATCCAAGAATATCCACAATGCGTCTATTATTTGGAAGGCTATTCTACTAGTCATTCCTCTTGTAGGACATTGGCTAGTCTAGTTGAGATTTGGGTAGTGTGTCAATTTGTATATAGGATCACTATGAGTGTTATCATATCATAAAATTTCAATCCAATAATTATGAAGGAAAAATAACAAGATAACAATGTTGATGGAAAAAATAATAATCAACAATGTGTATATTATAACCTTAGATGTGTTTTAATATGAATTACTCAACACTATTAAAGGTGGCATCAAATGGTTTTGGAATAACCATTGAGAAATATAAGAAGTTACGTAAGAAAAACCTAAGAAGAAATATTTGAACTGAGTGAAGAGAATGATTATGATCAAAGGAAATGATTATTTACTTCACAATAGTGAACCCTCACACCTCTTTAGTCATCTTTATTTTCACGTTGAATACCATTCACATCATAAATTAAAGGATGAACACGAATATATAGAATAAAGAAAAGACAAAAGTTCAAAGTTGGAATACATATTATAAATGAATATATCTTAATATAAATGGAGATATCATAATATAAATTTGACGATGAAGTTGACATCTAAACATGTCTTGGTAAGATGGAGTTGGATTTTAAATAAAAACACATACAAAATGAAGATGCAAATAACTTACAATATGCACTTGAACATTTCATAAATGAACTAAGTACATGGACACTCAAATGGATTAAAATACTTTAATGAAATTTCTAAACCTCTTGCTAAATATGTCAACCACAACTTGGATGAGACATGCAAAATTCAATAAAGGGCATGGTATTCGATGAATACATAGAGAATTTTTAAGTACTCGAATAAAAAGGCACAAAGGAAATAAAACCTAATAAGATCTACATTATTTCAACCATGAGGTAGAGTATACAATAAATAACATGTAGCAAGGATGTTCAAACACTTGTATTAATCAATTCCATTATTTTACTACTTTGGATAGAAGATAATAAATGAAGAGAGAGTCCCTTCATTAGAATAAACTATTCATAGTGTTTAAAATAAGTCATACATATTATTGATAATAAAATAAAGAACAAGACATGTACTAAGATTGATCAATTAATAAAGAACATGGGCCCAACCTCTCATACCCCAATCAATGTTGGCATTGCACTTAATTAGGGTCCAATTAAATGACATATATAATTACTATAATTTATTTATGGTTATAGTTATACATGTCTTTGACTGATAACTTTAGTTCATAGAAGGGGGGGAATTCAACTCAATACCACCCAATACCTGTGTTCCTGAATGGAACACATTGTTGCAACCACCACATCAACTATTGTAGGAGAGTGTGTATCCTACCACCTTGATGTAGGAGTATCATCTGGTAGGATTTGTACATGTCGAACAATTAGATACTTATAAATACTTTGCAATTATGTTTACCATATACATGTCAAATGTAATTATATACATAATCAATGAAAATACAAAATGAATAAATTAAAATATAAAAAATTCTTTCTAACCTCATCCAAGAAAGCATTAATGAGGAACAATTGAATTGGAACCAAAATTGCCTGCTTGGATAGATTTCATGGCATTTATAGAATCAACAACATGGCCTGAATTCCCTACCTCTAATTGTGTACATTTAACATTGTTTATAGTTACATCCTAGAAGGATTTTATGAAAAACATTCTATGTTGAACTAATTACATGTCATGGTGGATCTTGCACAAATTTGATCTATAAGATGAGGTGGTATGGGGGGTGGGGGTCAGGCATACACCTGGGAAGGGATGCCTTCTCAATGTGTTACATCTATCCCTTTCTCGAATTTAATCAAATACAATATCAACTCCCTGGAATTCACCGATGCCAAAATAATTAACATGGCTACCCAAAATAAACTCGACTCATAATTTCCATAGAAAATACAATGAAAATTCCCTATTATTGTGAGGAGTTTTATCAAATACCATGAACCACCTATCCATTGAGTTTTCTTTGAATGGTTGGAATATGCACTAGTCCATGCAAAGAAATGTCTTTCTTATGTTGGGGAGTTTTTTGGTTATTGGCTCGATAAACAATTGAACAATCATCTCTTTGGTTATATGCATATCTTTCACTTCTCCCTAGTTCATGTAGGTTGAGCATTACTCTCTCATCCTAGGCCTATATTTATATATATTAGATAATTCACCATGGGAATATCCAATTGAAGCAACAATGGTGTCAATTGAAGTAGTCAAGGAACCAAAAAATGGTTCTCTAGTATTCCTAAGATCACCAATTATGCTTCTAATTTTATCTAAATATTTATTGATTTTCATGTATGAGTTTCATGGGGGTGGTTGGGAGTCAAGTTTTGGGTTTTGGTCAAAGTTTTGCTCCATCCTAGAGGAATAAAAACTTCATTTAAACAATAAAATAAGAACTTTACAAACTATTTAAATTTATTAATGTAACAAATATGAATATGACTTTTGGAAGAAAACCTACCTCAAAATTAGAACTCCTACATTGGAAGGTTGAATTCCAACAATGCTAACCTATTTCATGATTTTCCTCATTAGATCCAGGCTAAATCAACAAGAAATACCCGATGGAATATTCATATAAATACTTGATAACAAGGGATGGTTAACAAACAAAGTCTATATCTTTAGGTCAAACAAAGGGTGGGGAGCTAAAGATGACCTAAAAGGTATTGGGATATGAGATTATTTTGGCTGCATTGTTGAGGATGATCATGGATAGTTGGTATTTCACTTGGAAATGATTAGTAAAAAGGATATTTTGAGAGTGCAAATAATTTTATTTAGTCTTAAGAGTAAGGAAGGGTCTTCTATATTAGGGTTGGGTAGAGGGATAATTTTTAGTTGAGAAGATGGGTCAGGATATGGAGATGAATTGGAAAATTCAATGGCATGATCCTCCACTGATAAGGTGGTAGAGGTGGCCTGGAATTGTAAGAACCTACAATATGTAGCAACATAGTTTTAATTTTTATGATAGTGGCATTGATTGGAGGGAGGGGAGGGTGTGAGAGGATGCAAAGTTGGAAACATTGGTGTTAGAAAGATGTGTAGATGTAGATTAAGAAGGACAAGGGTTTTGGGAAAGTATAGGGATATGGTTATGGGGAAAAGGAGACATGGGAGCTTGTCTAGATTGTGTTCAATACCGAGGGAACAAAGAAGGACTTAATCAAGGGAGGCGCTTTCAAATAATGCCAGTTCATGATGAAAAATAACCAAATGAAAATGAACCTTTCAGAGCTAATTTGGCTTGTAAGCTAAGATATTTCACCTGCACTCCAAGGTGAGTCTTGTGCATGAGTTCAAAAATCTTGTTGACGACAATTTTCGAAAAATTCCAATGTGCCCTAAAATTTTTGGATATTGTTCCACTACATACCTATACAATTAACGGAAAATTGTATTAGTTTAGAAAAAAACACTTGATTCTTCAATAGGTAAAAAATATCAAATCATGACATGATAAGACTAAACATACATGATGTTACTTGCAATTTTGGAGGTGACCTCCCTTCAAACCTGCATTTTTCAAATACAATAATAGGATAAATGACTGAATAATAACTATACATCAATGAGCTTGTATTTGAAAAAGAGAATTAAACGTTATATGATTGAATAATAATTAAATAAGTACAATGCTATAGAAATACTAAAGGGGAATACCTCATGAATGAGATCCTCTTGGTTTTGAGAATAATTTATTCTCTACTAAACAATACCAACCACATGAAGGTGGAAGCTCGTTTGGTCCCTCCCCCCCTCACATCACTCTCAATTTCCCATACCCAATCATGCATAACAAGTAGAAAAAAAAGAATTAAAGGTAAATTAAATAAAAAAGTTACATGCATTCAGAACATATAAGGTCCATGCACAACTAGAAAAACAAAAAATTGTACAGTCAATAATTTATATTAATAAAATTTGTCCTGAAAATATGTACAATAACTTCATTTTTTGTTTCTTTTTTTTCATAAAAATCATGAGTGTATCATCATCAGTATCGTCTTGATCCCACGCTTCAACTATTGGGTCTTTTTCTGCTGCTGGAAGGTGATGGGTCATCTCAAGCATTATACTACTTCTAGTAGCAGGATGTGGACATTGATGCACTACAGGGGCATCCACTACAACAAAAAAAAGCATTAAAAGGACATGGTTAGTTATTATTCATAACAACGTTTCATTAGTACAAATATAATTACTATGATTTTTACCTAGAGGAGTAGTGGACACCATTGGTTGGATTTTCATTGGTTCCTCTCCTCTCCGAGCACCCTCATCTACATGCTTTGTCATTAAAACAAGAAAAGTTATAAGTACACCATGTAAGAGAAATATTAATAATTTTCATATTATATATTTTATTTTAAAGACAGTCATACCGTGATCATGGGTTTGTGAACTAATAGTATCATGGTGTTGTTGTCCACCACCATCAAATGGACAAGTGTTGCTTGTCTTCTTAAAAGAAACAAAGACATAATTAATTGATGGGTTAAATCAAATGCCAATATATTGGACAAGTAATCAACAATTGCAATTTTTTCATTTAATTTACCAACTCATTCAAAGGGTCAAATTGTGTCTATGATCCCTTCTTTTGTCTATTTTACACCATAGCTTGAAAGATGAACTTGAATTCGAGCATCAAGTCTTCTTTTGTGGTGGCACTGTTGAATTTATCGCCCTGCATTGCATGACATAAAACATGGATTTTTTATTACTGGCTACAATTAGATAAAAATTGCATGATGATATATTGTATAATATGAATAACATATTCGATACTTACAATTAATCTAGATTTTAATCTCAAGTAACCACCTTGGCCAAGTTTGTGTTGTCCATGTATATCTAATCTTTCCTTTGCTGATTTTATTGTGTCTGGTATCCTATGAAAAGTTTCAAGTATGTTATAATATATCATGATTTTTTCTATAGAATTAAACAAAATTCAACATATTCAATTCAAAATATCATACATTACCTTCCAGGGCCAGGTGGTGTCTTTCCTTGCTTCTCAATGCGCTCTCCTTAGTGTCCTCCTATATATTCTTCCATTACCTCTTGGGAATGGCTAGATGAAAATCATACTTAGGGTTCTTTTTCAATTGAACCCTATATTGATCTCTAACATATTTCAAATATGTACTAACCCTCGAGGTGGTTTCAGACTTGTTGAATATATCAACAAAAAATCCAACCGTATGGTCTATAATATTGTTTTTCAAATCTTTATTCTGGGCATTCCACTGTGTGTGAATGGTGGGCCAGAAGATCTCTAGAGCCTTGTCATGCAAGGTCCCATAAAAAATATTGTTTCCTAAAAAATGATACGATAATTAGATTAAAATAATATTAAAAATGTAGGTTTCAATCAAATGGTAGGAACTATTTAACATATTCAAAAATACCTAGGATTTGTTGTATATTCAAGGGAATCAAGTTTTCATCCACCAACGATTTGATGGAGAGTGTTTCTGAGCTTTGAACACGTGTTGCCCTAGGATAACAATGTTGATTTGGCTGTGCATAACCAATATCCTCATGAGATTCTCTCTGTAGACCCTCACGAGTATGGTCTAGTGTGTGAAGTGGAGGAATCTCATGGGCTCGATGAGTTTCAGTACTTTGAGCCACATATGGAGATGCAAATATCCTCGCAGGTATGTGGCTCATGTTGGGACATTGTGGGGTTTGTGCATCACTACCACCAAAAACGTCACCATGACCAGGTTGTTTTCCAATCAGTGAATGGAAAATTTCCTATAGAAAGAAAATGTTAGAGTACTTCTCATATAATGGTAACATACAAAAATTTCATAAAACAATTTGTGTTTGAAATAGTCTTTTTTTTTAGACTGCACTTACCCCAAATTGTTCTATGTCATGTCTTAAAATTTCCATCCTTTTTTCCCCTCCTCTATAAGTGGCTTAGACTAGGCTAACTCAATGTATTCAATATCTTCCTTTTTCAATGCCTTTTTAATTGTTTCCACCGGGTTGACAGAATAATATATTTCATTCAACAGATCGTCCTGCACCAATGGTGTGCTCATCTACATCAACAAACAAACATGTTAATTAAATTATTCTAAGAAATAATTGATATGAAAGTCACTGTTATACCTTCTCTGAGCTATCCAGTGCCTTCCCACGATCACCCTGCCACATTATAAGATGCATGACAATTTAGAATGTTATAAGAAAATAATATAAGAAGCATGCGCTATTAAAATGTGTGTTTCATATATAAAAAGGAAAACATTAATTACAAGTTTTGTACACTAGTATAACATGTTTACCCCCATAATACTAGTGCTTCCATCGATTTGATTCAAATCGTAATCAATCAACAACTCTTCCCTTACAACTATTGTTTTCACTGCACGCAAAAATATTTGATTTCCTTCACGCCCCTCAAATATACAACTAGGTTTCTTTATTTTAGTCCATGGTATTGTACTGTTAATAAGCCCTGCAATATTTCTTGACACCTTTGGCCTTCCATCAATATACACCGTTGCTCCTTTATTGTGACCATTGTCTTTTAGATGTATGTAATTTGTAATGACTACATATCTCCGCATACTTGGAATATATTAAACCAACCTCAACCAATATCCATAGTTGTAGCATGGTCCAAAATACTCCATCAACTCAACAATTCTTCCATGTTTCACCTTTATTCCATCCATGGAGAGTAGGCCCAGACCATGTATGGACAATGGATCAATACGATAAATCCTCTCATTGATACACACGACAATGTCCAAATGAGGAAGTTCATTGGGTACCCATGGTCTCAGTAGATGTTTTTACCTAAAAGGAACCTCGATGTCACCTGTTCTCTCATCGTCATATGAATATGAACCTCCTTGAACAAGAAATAATTCCATGTGCCTACAAAATTTTCTTTTGACATTTTCACTTTTAGCTGACCTTTCCCTGTTATATGTGTTGAACGTCATAACACTTTCCCCCCTCTCTCTAGAAATTCCTTCACTCGAGGATGATATGTCTGATAGGTACCTATTCGATTATACCTACACTCCATCAAATGATACAAATATTTAGAAACAATATGATTGAAATGGAAATGGAAACAATAAGAACAAAGCACCAAGCATCTTGTTTATTTCTTTGACCAATTGTAATGAATGTCCAAATGGGTGATTATAAATTAATGGGTTTGAACATTTGATGTAGAATATAGCTTTCCTACAATGTTTTTGGGAATCGGCCTTGGCACCACAACCAATTAAACCAAACAGTGAAACTGGATTTTCACAAATCCATTTCTTCATGGTAGTGAATTCACATTGGAGAAGCTTGATTTTGGGTCGAGAGTAATTGCAAAGAATTTCACATTTACTATTTTGCAATGAATAAATGTCTTGGTAAAACATATGAGCTTCCATGGGCCTACCATTTATTGATCCTCAATAATGAGTAAATACCTAAAGATGTAGTATCCTATCATCTATGCATCCTTTCTACAATAGGGATGAGTCAACCCATGGATGGAAATTCCAATGATGAATAGATGTAGTGGGTAGCCAATTCTTATATCCTTTTTGAATGAAATTCCCCTTCTTACCTTAGTTATGTTTAACATAGGGTTCCTGATAAGAAAACCTTATGATATGGATGAAATGAAAAAGGGATGAGAAACATATATTTCATTATGGAAGAAAGGGATTGATAATAGAGGAGAACAATATTATCATCCAAAGATAATTTATTGGGAGACCATATATAAAGATTTGGACACTCTCTTTCAGAGCATTGAGCCTCAACAATAATTTTTTTTCCACCCATAGTGCAGGAAATAAAAACAATTCTCCTTTAAAGTCTTCGCATGAAGTTATGGAAGTGTTCTTGAGGGAAAATGTCCCCATAATTGAGGATTTTTGTTGGTTACTTAGGCTTACCCAGGTTTTGTTCTCAATAGGTTTCCAACAAAACCCTCAAAACTATTGGCCCTCCTAGTAACTCAGAAGGAAATGCTACGTATAGAGTGCACTACACAGTCTCACCCGAAATAGATTTATGGGGGATTGCAATACTCCGGTGTTTGCAGTCTAGGAAGGAGTGGGGATTGTGTGTTGATTCTTTTCCTTATGAATCAACGTCATTAATCATTCATCTACTTCTATGATTCATTCATCATTAAAATATGCATCCATGCTGTTATAATAACATTTGACCATTCATTATTTAACTAGTGATTAAAAGAATAGTAATATAAATCATTCATAACACATAGAACACAATATTTTACCATGGTTCACCCCCCTAGGGCTACGCCCACAAATTTCTGGCTCTTCTTCTCTTTTATCTTTTGCTGCAAAATTTATGTTGCACGCATTACATCTTAAGGATTACAATTAAAAGGAGGGTAAATACCCTCAATGAGGAGGACTAGATCACACCAGGATCCACAACCTATGAACTAACCCTAAAAACCTATCTTATTCGACTCAACAACCATAACAATAACAATAATAACTAAACCCCAATAATCAACACCTCTCAAACCCCCAACCTAGACCTCCTAGGTCTTTATTTATACTACTCTACTGGATTATAGCCATTACATGCATGCCCAAAACCCTAATCCTAACATGGATAAGTATTCATGCATGTGTTCCATGTTGCTTTTCCTCCTTTTTCTGCATGTCGTTTTTCCTTCTTTTTCTGCATGTTTCTTTTTTTCCACCTGTTGCACACGCTCCAAAAATCGATCTTTTTCTCCAAAAATGGGCCTGCTCCCTAAATAGACTTTTCTTCCCAAAATATGTTGTTTTTGGAGCCTGATTATGTTCCTGATTCAGAGGTCCTTTCTTTAAGCCATGTTTATACCCCATGAAGACTTTACACCCCATAAGTATGTACACTCTTCCACGTGGGGGCGTGAAGAGTGGGGGTACCCCCTCTACAGGATCCGGGGGGGCTATCCCCCTAGATGGGGGGTTCAGGGGCGGCATCTCCCCCGAAGGAAAAGTTGCCTTGTAAATGTATATTGTAATTTCATTGTAAATCTGGACTGTTCATTATAAGGTCACATATCTAACGGTAGAAATTATGTTAGGGTTTTTTTCCCTAGAAGGCAACCCTCTGTTATGAGGGAAATGTATTGGGGCTATGCATTATGGCAAGTATTGTATTATGAGAGAGGAGACTGTGAGAGAAAGAAGAGGAAGTTACAATAGGTTTTGCTGTAGGTTGTATCCCTTCATTTGCTAGATAATAAAAAAGGAAGGACCTTGCAATTTCTCTGGTGGACGTAGCCCACATTGGGTGAACCACATAAATCGGTGTCTCTCTTGTATTATGTATCTTCTATGTTTTGTTTCCGCATTTGTTTTATTTTATTGCTCCATGGTCCTGTTTTTATAACAGAGGATTCTATGCATTTTACTTTGAAAATAAGGAGGACAAGGATCTCATTTTTCGAAATGGGACATATTTTTATGGAACCAAAGGGATATATTTGAACATACAGACACTGAACTTCAACCTTGGCAATGGCATCCCATTGGCAGTAGCAGTCTGGGTTAGATTATCACACCTCCCATTGCACTATTGGAATTATGAAGTGTTGAAGTTCACTGGGAATACTTTAGGGAATTACATAGACAAGGTAGAAACTAAGGATCGAATGATGGTTTGTGTGGGAATTTGTGTAGATGTAGATTTGGAGAAGGGTTTACCAATAACAATGAAGTTGTGACTTGATGACTAGAATCATATCCAAGCAGTGTATTATGAACAATTCCCCTTTGAATGTAAGCAATGTCATGAATATGGACATTTTGCCAAAAAATGTCCAAGAATGTGGAAGAAGAGCAAGGACCTCAAGAAAAACAGGACCAGTGGCATCAAGTAATGAAAAAGAGAGTCAATGGAAAAATTGGTCCAACACAACAATCCAAACACAATCCTTCGATAGTGATAATATCAATGCAAACATGGGAAGCTTATAAGGCTGTCATGTATAGATCTCAAGAAGCAAGGGTGAAAGGAACTCCAGTAGCAAGGAGAAAAGGGCACTAGGTAATAACAATAGAAATCAGTATGAATTACTATCCCTTGAATAAATTGACATTGTTAATGACACAAAGATAAATTTTCCAAAAAGTGGCATCCCTAACAATGAAAATTTAGAAAAAGAGGTTAATTCTAAGTTCATTTTATCACCTAAGGTTGGGATTTTCCATCCTACCCAGGTCTAGGATCTCCCAATTCCTCAATCGTGGTCCAATTTAATCCAAATTTTGGTTCATATTATCAAAGTCCTTATGAAGAAGATAATGGAACTAACGAGGACAAGGAGGAGATAGTATTAGGAGGGAAAACTCGAAGAAGATCTGGAAGAAAACCTGCAAAATACAAAAGAGAAGAAATGGCAGAAAAATAAATAGAATTAGGACAACAACACGCCCTTCCTAATCTAATGGGTAAAAGAACCATAAGAAATCAAAGTGGGATGAATATGTCAGAGGGTGGATTCCAAAAGTCTATCAATAAGTAATGAACATAGTCTGTTGGAATTGTAGGGGATTAGGGAGTAAAAAAAAGTGGAACCAACAATGAGTTTGGTAAAAAAGGAAAAAACCTCAATTCTTCTAATCTAGGAAACAAAATTTGAAGAGCATGAAGTGGTGCTCATATGTGGAAAATTTTGGAAAAGTAGTGAAGGACTGACAGTTAGTGCTAGAGGGGCCTCTTGCAGACAACTCACATCATAAATCACAACATTGGATCTTTACTAGTCTAAAAAATCGATAATCATATGATGAGATAAATGTGGTTAATGTATATACTCCTTCTTTATATTTTGAAAAATGGGAGTGTTGGGATTCTTTAATACACTTGAAAGGGTCAATTCATTGGAATAACAACATAGTGGAAGGAGATTTTAATACAACTCTTTGTTAAAAAGGAGGAAAGGGGAGGGAGTATAGTGAGAGACCCATTTAGAGAAAGGATGGAAGACCTCATCTCTTTATGTGATTTAGTAGATGTTAAACCTCAAAAAGGAAAATATACTTGGATGAACAAGAAGATAGGCCTTGGATATATACTGGGAAGGATAGACAAGTTCTTGATATAGAGCTATTTTTTGGAGAGCAATTTCACTGCCTCTTCTTGAATCATATCTTGGGAAACATTATATCACAAACCAATCTCGTTGTTTCTTAAGGAGGTGCCAAATTACAAGCCAATTCCTTTCTAGTTTAATCCCCTTTGGCTTCATGATAAAGTGGTGATTGAAATCATAAAGAGAACGTGGTGTAATTGGGTGATTGGATCCCTTTTTCATATATGGGAGTAGAAGCTAAAAATTACTAAGAAAGCGCTTAAGGAGTGGGAAATTAATCATTCATATCCCCCCAAAATTGAGGTTCAAGCTAATAAAGAGAAGTTATAAAGCATACAGAACTGAATCAAGCTTGATCAAGTCACTCAAGGAATGGTAATGGAGGAAAGAGAGGAATTCCAAATGTATGGTAATTCTCTACATAATGAATAAATGATTTGGATATTGAAGTCTAAGAGTTTATGAATGAAGGCAGGGGATAAGAGCATTTCCTACTTCCATAAACAAGCAAGAGATAGGTTATGGAGGAATAATGTTAAAGAGATAAAGAGTACCAATGGGGAGACCCTCAACACTTTTGACAAAATTAAGGAAGAAACTTTTATTCATTTTAAAGAACTATATAATGAAAAGGAGGGTGCGGAGCCAGAGGTTACAAATACAATGTTGACTAATATTCCAACAACCATCTCCTTGGATGAAAATGAAAAGATTATGGAGAGGGAATGAAAAGAGGAAATACAAGATGCAATCAAGAAACTGGATAAGATAAATCTCTTGGGCCAAATGGTTTTACTATCCACTTTTATAGAGTTTGTTGAAACACTATCAAATATGATTTAGTGAGAATGTTCCAGTATGTTTAGAAATCCTTTAGAATGGGAGGAGCTACAAATTCGACATTTCTCACCCTCATACCTAAAGAAGAAAATCCAATGTCTTTTGCTAGGTTCATACCGATCTCTTTATGAAAAAATTCTTACAAAATAGTAGAAAAAATCATAGCACCTAGGCTCAAAGTTTTTCTACCCAAAATCATATAAGCAAATCAAGGTGGTTTTATGGAGAAAATGAAAATCACAGATAATATAATTCAAGTAAAGGAAGCTACTCATACTAGTAAATATAAAGAGGGAAAATGGATGATAATTAAGATTGACATGGCCAATGCATTTGAATGGGTTAGACACTCCTTTCTCTTTGATGTTCTCCATCAATTTGGATTAGAGAAAATTTCATTCGGTGGATTTTTGCTTGTATTAGAAATTCTTGAATTTCACCCTTGATCAATGGGCGCCCAACCCATTTTTCTAATGCACATAGATTATTAAGACAAGATATATATATATATATATATATATATATATATAAGAAGGAAATTGGAGAATGATCAGGCTCACAATTTGCTTCCAAGATTTCAAATGGTCAGAGGAGTGAAAAACATAAACCACTCCCAGTTTGCAGATGATACTCTACTCTTGGGGGGAGCTTCAGTCACCATAGCCAAAAGGTTCAAAGCCAAATTGGAATTTTTTACTCAAGCATCCAAAGGCTTAATTAATCATCTCAAAATTCAAATATATTCCTGGAATGTGAGTCAAAATACTCTTGCAATTCTATCTAATGTTTTTCATTTTCCATACACGGATGATTGGAATTCATTCACATATATGGGAATGCTTATTGTCTTCATTCTGCTACTTCTAACCTATGGAAACAAATTTTAAACATAATCAATTCAAAAATTTTGCAATGGGGAGCTCACTAGATAAGTCCAACAAGGAAAATTACACTCATCAAATCAGTGTTATTTGTTCTCCCTATTTATCAATGTTCATCTATATTAGCTCCAATGGGTGTACAGTAAAAAATAACAAAGGAAATTCGAAATTTTTTGTGGCAAGGTGGAAAATTCATCAATAAGAGGATTTATATAATCAATTGGTCCTTAGTGAGGGCCTAAAAAATGCATGGTTGTTTAGGGATTCTTGACCCTAGATTGATGAATCTGTCCATGGGGGGAAAGATACTATAGAGAATAATTACTAGGAAATATGATTGGTGGAAAAAGGTCTTAGTCAATAAATAATTCACTAGAAATATAAAAATATGTTTGGATGAGATTCCTATAGGTAGGAATGGTTCTCCCATATGGAAATGGATTAATACATTTGTGCCCATAATTCAATCAGATCTTACATGGGTTCCAGGAAATAGGGGTTCAATAGATATTTGGCATGATAATATAATGGGGAATAAGCCCTTGGCACATATATAGGAGTTGGATCCTTTGAAGTGTTAGTTGGATTCCCTTGGAATTAGAGCTATTGTTGATATATATACTTGGAACACTGACGAGTGGTGGCAAGATTGGGATTTTAGAGAAGTTCCTTTGAGACTAACACCTCTAGTCCAGAAGATGAAATTCCTTTTGAGTGGATGTGCACCAAAAATCAGATCCAATCATGATAAAAAAGGCTAGGTATCATCCATATATATAGTAAAGAAGGGATACAAGTTGCATTTGGCTAATGCAACTCTTTCCCCTAAATCTGCAATCTAGGAAAAAAATTGGAAGATTGATGGGATCCCTACAATAAACACATTTTGTTGGGCTTTAGCTCATGAGAGAATCCTAACAGAAGAAAAATTGGCTAAAAGAGGGATCCATGGACCTTGAATATGTACTATATGCTTGGAAAATGAATAAACTATACCACATTTATTTTGGGAGTGTAGTTACATTGCAAATATTTGAGAAAAATATTTGATGGCACTTGAGAATAAATTTCGCAAGCCAACAACATGGAAATATCTTTTGGTGAATTGGGGTTTCAAATACAAGGGGCCCTTATGACACAAATAATAGTTTAAACAAGGATGGATAACACTTCCAAAGTATATATGTTGGAATATTTGGCTAGCTAGAAATAGAGCAATCTTTAGGCAGGAAGGAGTGGCCCCATAAGTTGTAGTAAATAGAGTGATATCCCTCCTAGATGAGCATTTTAATTTTAGAGAATATAATCAGCCACTCAAGAAACAATTGGAAAGAGTAGAGGAGGAATGGCTAGCCTAGTTCAAATTCCAAAGAAAACCTACCCATAATGAAGAAAAAGTCACCCCTAAGCAGTTAGGATGAAAATTATGTATGATGAAAGGGAAGTTCCTTAGCTGGAGAGTTGAAGATATGATATACTCTCTTCTTTGATGGAGCCTCAAAGAGGAATATAGGGGTGGTAGGTGCAAGGGGGGTAATTTATGACCCACGAGAAACAATTCTAGTAACGTATTTGTGGGGATTGGGTTTGTTGTCTAACAATCTAACATAACATTATGGACTCTAGCAAGGAATTAAGATCACCTTGGCCAACATAGTGAGGAAGCTTATTGTTTACAGAGACTCACTTCTCCTCATAAGACACTTGATCAAAGGCTTAGTTTCTATAGATGCAAGGATGACCTCAGTTTTGTGTCGAATTAGTTAACAAGATTCTAAATTCTTGCAGTTGAAATATTACCATATCCTAAGAGGAAATAATGAGGGCCTATACCAACTAGCGAATCAAGAAACAAAACAAGAGTTTGGAACTTTCATTATCAACAACAAGGTTCAATGGGAGGTAGAACCAAGATTTGAAATGACTTATGAGAAAGAAGCATGACAAAATACTAGATTCAATAACAAAGAAGACAAAAAATAAAAAGATGCAAAAAAAGAAATTGAGAGTCCTTATAGCTATAAAGGAAAATGTATTTTAGAATTGTAAAATTCCTCAGAATATTTTTAAGTACTACACCTATATATATCAACCTTTTGTAATCTATACTAATATCCCTTGAGATTTAGAGGATGGATTAGGTAGGATGAACTATAGTTTTGTATTGGGCTTAGCAGTGACTGATTTTGTACTCTCCATTGCGAATTTTTGACACTCTCTTAATATAATATCTCCCAATTTCAGTCTTTTTTTTATATGTAAAGTAGTTTAAAAATTCCATTATATATTATTTGGTGAAAGTGTTACTGAGATATAAAACATATTTTAAATTTCATTTTTGTAATATTTTTATTTTGAAAAATATATTTTATATTAATGTCATATATGTGGAAATTGAGGAGATGAGATCTAATAACAATGAGAAGATCTTATTAATATTTAGTCATCTTCTCTTCGTACACCAAATGAACCGCTTTTCCCTATTTATGATGAGTGATGTAACATCATGATATAGAGATAAATATGATGAATCAAATTGGTTATTTAAACCACATAATGACAAAAGCCTATACAAATGGGAAAAAAATATACTCAATTAAAACAAATCATATTCCCTTTTGTATAATGTTTCATATTCTTAAGAAGAAATGTTACCAGCACATCAAATTGTTGTATGAGACCCCCTTGTTTGTGGGACAAGGGACCCCCCTCTGCCAAGCGATTTGAATGATAAAGTCTACGAAGGTATACATACCCTACCCCCCTCTGGATTTGAAC
>CBVK0101712820.1:8904-37445 GCA_900067695.1 Picea abies | reverse complement strand
GGCATACGAGATCGGTCTCGGCATTCCTGCTGAACCGCTCTTCCGATCTCACACAATGGGAATTCATTGTCTATGATACATCAGCAATCAGACTACCTCCCATGTTAACCTCAATGGGAAGTCATTGTCCGTCGAAAATCTCAATCCACTTTCCGAACAGGAAAGAATCTGTCCAATCTGGACTATTTTTTTTTTCAATTACAAAGATAAATAATAATTTTAGTGCTCCCTCCTAATTTGTAGAGTCATTCAGTCACACAATAAATGTTTTTCAATAATATGTTTCAGTGCTTTCTCCTAACTTGGAGAGTATTCCCTTTCAGCTAAGGGAGTTATTTCCACGATCCCCATCTTCTCTCGAAAATATGCAAACTTAATTCTGGATAGAGGTTTTGTAAAGATGTCTGTTGTCTGCTCATCAATGGGGATATACTCGAGATTTACCTCTCCTTCCTGGACTTTATCTTGAATAAATTAGTATTTGATCTCAATGTGTTTCAACCTTTCATGAAACATTGGATGTTCTAATAATCTTATACAACTCTGATTATCACAATATATTATGGTCGATTCTGGAATCCGATCAAATAAATCGGAGATTAACTTCCTTAGCCATACTACTTCTATGCATGCTTCACATGCTACCATATACTTTACTTCTACTTTGCTGAGTGTGATAGACTTATGTTTCCTGTTGCCCCAAGATATCATAGCAGAGCCCAAGCTGAAACACATACCTGAAGTGCTCTTTCTGTCTTCTGCACTCTCTTTCTGTCTTCTGCACTTCCTGCCCAATCAGAGTCTGTGAATCCATGAAGTTTGATATCATTGGATGCAGTATATCTCAAGCCATAGTTTATTGTCCCATGAATATATCTTAGGACATGATTTGCAGCTATCCAATGCTCTTGTCTAGGTTCCACCTAGAACTGACTTAATCTATTTACAGCAAAGCAAATATCTAGTCGAGTATTTACCAAATACATCAATGATCCAATTAGTTTTCGATATAGAGATGGATCTACTGGATTGGAATCTGGGAATTTCATTTTTCTTATATCTGCATTCATAGATGTTTCCATGGACTTACAGTCCATCATTCCAAACTTCTGAAGGATCTTTATTGTGTACTTTCCTTGTCCAAGGAATACTTCACCACGCTTATGCCATACTTCTAGTCCCAAGTAATAATGCATGAGACCTAGATCTTTCATATCAAATTTAGAGGCTAATTCCTTGTTGCACTGGATAATGAGAGATTCTTCACCTGTTATGAATAGATCATCAACATATAATAGTAGAATAACAGGTGCGTTATCCATGACTTGGTAATAAAAGTTTGGATCTGCATGATTCTTAGAGAAACCAAGTCTTGTTATATAGTTGTCCATTCTGGCGTACCAAGCCCTTGGAGCTTGCTTGAGCCCATATAGAGATTTCTTCAATATGAAAACGTGAGTGTCTCTGGAATGTACCTCAAATCCTTGAGGTTGTTCAATATACACTTCTTCTTCAATAGCTCCATTGAGGAAGGTTGTCTTTACATCCATCTGATGTAGATTCCATCCCATGGAAGCGGCAAGAGATATGATAGCTCTGATGGAGGTATACCTAGCCACCAGAGCAAAGGTTTCATCATAATCTTCTCCCTCCTTCTGGGATAACCCTCTGGCCACGAATCTTGCCTTGTATTTATCCACGCTTCCGTCTGCTGCATGTTTGATCTTGTATACCCATTTTAAGGTTACCACTGATTTTTCTTTAGGTCTAGGTACAATTTCCCATACTTCATTTTTCATAATGCATTGATGTTCTTCTGTCATAGATTATTTCCATTGTCCCTTTTGGACTGCTTCTTCAAATGTGGTAGGTTCTTCATCTAGAAGCTTCGTCATGTATGTTTCATAACTTGAAAATCTTTTCAGTCTTTTACTCTTCCTGGATGTTCCTTCTAGAACCTTGATTCATTCTACATCTTGTAATGTAGCTTCAAGCCAAGCTGGTCGTTTCTTGGTCTTTGGTATGATATCTGAATCAATGTTCTCACATGGCTCCATAGGATGATCAGGTTGATCCTTTTCGTTATTTTCGTTTTCTGTGTTTTCTTCATTAGGTTCTTCAAGTTCTTCTTCTTCTATAATTTCTTCGATGGATTTCCTGAAGGCCATCCTTTCATTGAACATTACATCTCTACTAACTTCTATCTTGTGTTGCTCTAGAATATATATTCTATAGGCTTTGGATGAATCACAATATCCCATGAATATCCCCTTCTTTCCTGAGGGTTCTAGTTTATTCCTTTTGTCTTTCGGAATATGAGAGTACTGGACATCCAAATATTCTTAGGTTTTCCACGTTAGGTTTCTTACCTAAGAAGGATTCTTCTGGTGTCATGTCTTTCAATATACAATGAGGGCTTATGTTCTGTATATATATTGTTGTCATTGTTGCTTCTCCCCATAGAAACATGGATAGACCTTGATCGTTCAATAAGGCTTTTACCGTTTCTTCGATAGATATGTTCTTTCTTTCTGCTACACTGTTTTGTTGAGGATTATGAGGAACAGTCAGCTCCCTCCTAATCCCTGTCGATTTGCAGAATGCAATGAACTCCTTCGAGGTGTATTCTCCTCCATTATCTGTTCTTAATGTCTTGATCTTCTTGTTTGTGAGGTTTTCTATTTCTGCCTTGAATTCTTGGAACTTGCTGAATACTTCGTCTTTTGATTTCAGTAGGTATAGCCACGTCTTTCTTGAATATTCATCTATGAAGATTACGTAGTAAATATATCCTCCTAAATATTTGACTGGCATTGGACCGCAAACATCTGAGTGTATTAGATCTAGGATTTGCTTGGATCTGTTGTTTCTTCTTGGGAATGGTTTCTTGATATTCTTCCCAAGGGCACATCCCTTGCAGATTCCTTCATGTGTAGATTTCAATTCTGGTATTCCTTCAACCATTTTTCTGAGAAAAGGTAATGCTTGATAATTGATATGAGTGTACCCTCTACGCCAAAGCTCATTAGGGTTGACTTCATCATGTACTAAAGCTTCTTCATTTTGTTCTAGTAGTCTATAAAGATTTCCTTCACGACTTCCAATAACCCTAGCATCCTCTATGCTGGAATTCTTATGCCATGATAACACCTTTCCATCCATGAAGGATATTTTGTTTCCTTTATCTTCTAAACATGATATCGATACAAGATTCTTTTCTAAACCAGATACATATAAAAAAATTCTTAAGTGAACATGATTACCTGATTCTAACTTGACGGAGGCTTGTTCAAATCCTTCAACGGGGTAAGTTCTTTTATCTCCAAGCTCCACTTTGTACGATGTCTTTCTCTCATTTAGATTTGAGAATCTGTCTTGATCTCCCGTCATGTTCCTGGAAGCTCCACTATTGATTATCCACATGTCATCTTCAATCGTCCCAGTAAGTGTTGAGTAGTGTAAAAGATTGATTGTTTCACACATGTCTTCGGTTGATTGGTAACTGGTCATGCCTTGATCCAAAACTTCAACTTCGTCATTTATGTCTTTTGGGAGAGCCAAGAGGTGCGCTGAGTTAGGGCGCATCTGAATATCTTCTTCTTGAACAAGATTCTCCATCACAAGGTGTTGGATCGAAGATTTAAGGTTTCTGCAACTGCTTCTGCTAGTAACCCTAGCTGTAGTGTTTTGGAAGCTGCTCCTGCTAGTAACCCTAGCAGCGTTCCTTAGAGAGCTCAATATCCTAGCGGCTATGTTTCCTTCTAGTGTTTTAGGTTGAATGAAGGGGGTGCGGGCCCATAGCTTGTTAGAATATAGAAGATTGTGCTCGTTTTACCATTGACGATACCCTCGTCACCCAACCATAGGCTAAAGCCACCCTCCGAGCACCTTGACCTTGAAAGAGAAGAGAATCCTGGTAGCAATCTAATAGCCAAGAGATTCTAATGCACCAAGCAAGAATAGAAACCAAGTTGATCATATAATCCCACCCAGAGACTAGCGCGCACCTTCCCAGAAACTTACGCACAAGCTGCTACTGCACCTGCACAGATCCAGTTCTCTCTACAACTGCTGAGATGTGAATAATGAGAATCGGTGCCCTGTATGTATAGTAGTCTGGGCAATTTTACTGGGGCCGACTTCTCCTTCTGGGTACTAATAAATTCATTTTAAATATATTTCTGTAGCCGACAACTTGTTTAGGGTTTCCTTCATTTCTTTGCTTCCTTCCAGAATATTCTAATCTCGTCATAGGTCACAATAGAGGTTCATACCTCCCGAAGCTACCATAATATTAATAGGGACATGACACCTGTGAATATTCATCTATGAAATAACAGTTTCAATTGTCATTGTAGAGGGCGTGGATAGTCTACAAATTTCCCATACAATGTTTCTCAAAGTTTATTGGAGAAAATTATAACCCAAAATTTGATGTCCCCAACAAACATCACATCTCTCCCAATGGGAATTCTTTTTAAAGGAAAAAATCACCAAAAACCACAAATTAAATTCTACGAGCTAATCAAATAGCAGAATTATCATCTCAACAAATTGGATGTCTATCAGTAGAAATTCCATGCAGGATGTTGAGATGAGCGACATGGTCAACATTTGGACAATTCACGGGCAACAAAAGGAAGGTGTACGGCTCTAGGGAGAGAGAGAGAGAGATCCCAAGAAAGGTTTGTATAAATTTCATGTCCTTCATATGACCTGTACATCATTTGTATGACATGTGGAGAGACAAAATGCCCAAGTAAAAGTTGAATCGACCAAACCAATGAGGAATTGACCTAGGTGAGAGTTGAATCGACCAAACCACTGAGAAATTGACCTAAGTAAGAGTTGAATCGACTAAATCAGTGAGGAATCAACCCAGGGAGAGTGAAATTGTAGTATGGGGGAAAGATGTGAGCCTATAGGAAAGAGAAATTCACCCAACAATGAACCAAATTAAAAACTCCTACAGAGGTGAAATGGATTTGACACGACAACCTTCAATCTCTAGGCCTGGAAATGTATCATACGATGGTAGTAATAGAGTCTTTGATCCCAATATTCACTTGTAGATAGCCATTAAAACTAGAACTAAAACATGAATACACTAAACACAATCACATAGAAATCTCAGAAAAAATCAAAACACATATGGACACCATATTTACCCTAGAAAACCAACGTCAAATTGGGGCTCAATTTTTTCATTTCATCAATCTTTGGTACGCCTCTTGGCTCTTTATGCATCTTTATCTCTTGGCCAAAAGACCCTTTGAGAGTGAAGGTAAAGGGATAAATAGGGAGAGATAGGATAATGTGAAGGCCAATAGGTTGACCTTTCATTTCCCATTCCTCAACCTAATCTCTCCTATTTTTTTTCTTTTCAATTAATTCTCTATTTTCTTCTTTTGTCTTAATCATTTTTTACATTTGCATTGATTTTCATAGTTTTTTAACCTTCATAAATTGTAAAATTGACTTGCAGGTATCAATTATTATAACCATTCATTGGTTTGGATCCATTTCAAATCACACCTCCCCATTGAGAGGTTTTTCGGTCTCCAAATATTGAAGGAAACTAATCTGGATCAATCTCCCTTCTATCTGCTTCTTTGGAACATGGCTCTGACTCTAGATCCTGGCTACAAATCTGAATCTAGATCTGTTCCTAGCTATGACTATGGCTCTAGTTGGCTCACTTGTTCCCGCAATGTAAAAGTATGTGCATTGACTCTTAGCTCTGAGTAATCTCTAGATCTGAACTCTGCAATTAAAAATCACTACCATCTCTCTCTTGGACTTGGAGACATTCCATCTTGGCAGTCATGACACCAAGTCGAATGTTAGTTTGTTAAGGGTGACCCCAACATGCCATGCCATCACCTAAAAATTCCATAATGGAAGTACAATGGTATGTGTTCCTCTGCTAGGATCAATTTTTTCCCCGCATGGAAACAACTCTCTGGTGCCTGCACATGCTTACAAGGACATCATGGAGTTCTCAATAATTCCACCAAGGTCATTTACCTCTATGCACCAATCTTCGATGCATCTTCAAGGATAAGTTTTTATGATGCAATATATAAAACAACAATTGGATTTTGGCTACCCTTGGCATCAACCCATTTTCCATCTTGTTGGTGTCAATGACCTCCTACAACTATAGCTTTTTGGATAGATTTTTCTCCTTCGACTATAGAGGCAGATAGCTCTTCATTTTCTTCATTCTTCACACTCCACACTCTTCTCATTGTTGGGCAGTTTCTAGGGTGAATCTCTAGATAAATGATCTAGGAGAATCTCAGTGGCCACCCACCTTGTCCAACTGGCTCAAAACCATTTTTTGGAAACTTACTATTTTTAATAGTTTTTCAGTTCCTAAACTTATGGGGCCATTTTGAGGGCCTAAACGGCGTTTTCTCACAATCAGACACCTCATTAATAATCGAAGGCTTTGATTGAGCCCCCTAAATGAAGTTCCTCATTAATACCTTTCCAATAAGCTATTGTGTGCCCTAAACAAAGAAGTTGATGTACTAACTTTACCCCAATGGGGCCCATAGGACTTTTAGCGCTTCATCTCTTAGGGTTAGGTTTTTGTATGTCTAGGGTTTTGGCATTTCATCTTTATTGTAAAAATGCCTTCAGAGCCTCATTGTACTCATGTTATTGTGAATGAGTGTAGTTGTCACATCTCTTCTCAGAGATAATCTTTGACAATTCTAGCAAGCTTGTTTTCAGTATGCATTTTACAGTTTTCAGCATATTTCTTATTTAATAGAAGTCAAGTTTTATTGTATCTCTATTATTGTTCATTGTGTCTCTGTGTCTCTGTGTTAATATTATAAATCTATGGTTTCATTTTGTTTCTCTCATAAATTTGGGTCAGTGGTATCAGAGCGGTCTTCTCCTTGTCATTTTTTTAACGCATGTCCCTCACGCGGTCAGGGTATAAAGAGTTGGGTCTCAAGCTTGTTTCTCTTGAGGAAAACTGCTCTTACATGCCCAAGAAACCATCCATGGAGGGAAAAAAGAAAGACGATGGGACATGTTATCACTCCAGGAAACTCTCTTAGGTTGTATCTCAGAGATGCCTGGTAACTTAACTAATATCTCAATGATTCACTCAAATGGATCAAGTCAGATGAATAAATCAAACCTCACTCACTCAAGACATGCATAAACACACTTAGATTGACAAGGCTTTCAACTACTACTATTTAGAGAATTTGTAAATAAGTGGATGTGCGGAGAATCCTTACTATACCAGCAGAATCATACCATAAACATAGATGAATGGCCAATTACAATAAGTAAACAATGCTTGCAATTCTAACTCATCAATGCAAAGACAGGATGACAGCTATCAGGCATTAGACAAACGTGAATAACATGAATATAATCAAGTGCAAGTGCAGACTAGATAAGAAGATGGGAATCTGAACAAGTAATGGAAAAAGAAGCTTGTATTACTTAATATGAAAATGAGAAGCTTGAGTACAAAGTCTAAAAGAGTCTCCAAAGTCGAACCCTTAATTCATCTTTTTTCTTCATCTTTATAGATTTACAATACAGTTTTCAGATCCTAAGAGAATGGATCAGATATGCTAAAGATAGAAAGTAAAAACTGAATTGCAAAAGATAAGGAATGATCCTCAAAATGAGGTCAATTCTACATTTCATGGTCTTCAGATCTTGTAGAGTCCTTGTGTAGTGCAGACTAGCCTCCCAAGGCTGATTGATGACTCTTCCAAGAGATAGAATTTGAATTTGTTGAGTTGTGAAAAAACCCTAATTTGTTGCCACCAAAATAGGTACCAAAACCAGCTTGGATACCTTTTCTAATCCTTACACACCAAAAATGGATCTTGAATCTAACTCTATAATTCAACATCTATCCATTACAAGTGTTTTCAAATGATTCGGATTAGTAAAACCTCGATCTGTGCAAAAATACTCCTTCGTTGCCATGTAACAGGTTTCGGTGGTTAAGGGAGAAAAATCAGGGCCTATTAACCACCGAAAAGATCTGCTTTCGGTGGTTAAGAGAGGCAAAATCTAGGCCTGTTAACCACCGAAACCTGTAACTTTCGAAAAATGGATCTGTAGCGAATAAATTTGCATGAGAATCAAAATGAATCGGCATCTATTCCACGAATACTTGTCCTTCATGAAAAACAAATCGAGAACTTCAATCATTCAACCAAATTTGTTGCCCACACATTCTTTGTCTGCAAAATCAAACTCTTCCAAAACTCGACATGCTTGATGAACTGGAAGCTCTGATTTCAGTGAAATACCTCGATCTCTTCAATAATGCCTTGCTCCTGGCATCTCGGTGGATACATTCGGATCCTGCATGTCTTACTCATGATCTGGTGACTGTCTGTTGTCTTCATTTTCTTACGGGACATATCACACAATCCCGATATGTGTGGATGAAATAGTCATTTACAAACGCCACCACTCTCAGCGTATTGATGAACCGTAGTGTATGCTAGGCTAACTCTTTGATTTACATAACTCATGGCTTAGATGTGGCTTTGTTTGACCTGATGACTTGGCGTGTTAAAGACTTTGACCAGCTGCAAAGCTAACACCTATTTTATTCCATTTATTCGGGCGCATGATGAAACAATTAGCTGCTTTTCATCTTTGGCACTTTCGGTAGTTAACACAGCTTCGACTTTTGGGTTTTAGCTACCGAAATCTAAGGCTTTTGGTAGCTAAAGTAGCTTTTCATAGGGACACTTAGCTACCGAAACCTGTGTTTTAATAAAAACCCCGAACCAGAGCTTTTTGAGACTTTATTATAAACTCCAGCTCTTAAAGACAAACCTTTTAAAATATTAGAAAGGAATTATTAATGAGTACCTATCACCTCTATAGACAAGATTTATTGTGTTATTTGAGGAGATAACATCTGGCTCCAACTGGGATGGATACCTCCCTACGAGGTTTCCAAGAACCTAGTAGTTCTAGTAGCCTTTAGCATTGGGCATGGAATCATCTGGCCTGTGCAATTGTTCCTCTTCAAATTTGTAGCTTGCCAGTAGTTTTACCATTGAGCTATGGAGTCAGCTGTCTCACCTCTTTCTGAAATCTTTCAAAACTTTTACAATTTATTTATGTGCATCTTCAAAAACCTGCCTTCATCATACTAACTGATTGATACACTTGCTATAAAATGGAAGAAAACAAATTCTCGAGAGCGAGCTTATTTCCTATACTACTCTACCCTAACCAGTTTCTCAAAATGGTTAAGTAAAGGAAAATTTCCATAGCAACAATCCAATTAATTTTAATACTGAAATGATTTCATCTTCCTTACTGATCAATATTTGATGCTTGAAATGCAACAGTAGTGACAAAAAATTATTTACAACACCAAAATCCTCTAGAAAAACTGACAAATTTAAAAAATCTGAAAAATCCATCTTCCCTGAAACATATGATTCTATGAAGGCTGCCACTGGGTCTTTTAGACGCATCTCTGAAACATGCTGAATTTCGGGAAGGAATTGTATATTTATAGCAGGTTCATGTCCAACCATGATTGTTCCTTTGCTAAAATATTTATGATTTTCTGATTCTTTTATGTTTTCCTTGTGATCATTAAACACTATGGCTTCTTCTTCAAAACAACGCTCAGAGGATGATGATAGAGCATGGTTTGAATAACAAAACGTATGATCAGATATAAACATGTAATTGACTATGTAGTCATTTGTTACCATGGGTATAGCAAGTTTTGAAAACTAATCATAATCCTTACTCGAGTACCTGTCTCTGGAAAACTCTGCCAATGTTGAGGAATCTGATTCACAATCTGAGATGATTCTAGTTGCTTGTTGTTGTTCTAAAATTGCCCCATAGTCATTATCTTCTTTCTCGAAGTTTGTGCTTAACTGACATTCTGTTGATCCAAGTAGACAATGGTTTTCAACCTCAACCTGTTTTGAGATTCTCCTTGAAGCACAAATGTTCCCTTCCACCTCTAAAGTGTCTTCGAACAAAACACTTAATGATGAAGATTTCCTTTCTAATAGAAGAAGGGAAAGCTCTAAATGGAGACCCATGCCATAATATATCATGGCAGCTATTTTTGAAGGCCGGATCTCTAAAGGCATGTCATGAAAGCTGCTGCAAAATCTCTTATTGAAAACAGACAAAGATTCACCATGTTCTCTCTTCAAGGCATAAAAATCAACAAGGTATAGATCTAATGTTTTTTTATCACTCCAATACTTAATGAGTACATTGGAGAACTCGATCCAAGAACCAATAGAATCAGTTCTCAAACTTTTAAACCAAGCAGCAGCGTCTCTGATTAAAGTTTTAGTAAAATATCTCATGATGACATCTTCATGAACAATCTGAAAACAATCGATAAAATCCAAAACGGATCCCAAGTGCCTCTCAGACAAAGCATGGTTCTCACCGGAAAACCAAGGGATATATTCATAACAGTTATAGGATAAGGATGAAGAAGAGCGTGCAACTTTAAAGGCTTGAACATCTTCGTTTTGATTTTAATTTGAAAAGCAGTGGGTTGAACAAGTTGATGATCAGGTTCATCAGTAATGCAAAAAGGTATTGAGCTCTCAATAGGTTTGGAATCAATTTCAATATTCACAAAGTTGGAACGGTGATCAGATTCAAGAAGAATGGGAATGCTAGACTCATCTTTAGGAACAGGTTGTGATGAGGATATTGAATCAACATCTACAATATAGGGTTGTATTATTTCTTCTTCTAAAGAAGGGTATATATAATAAGGATGGTGGTTTTTTGAATATACAAAACAGAAAATGATCCTCTTTATCCGCGAAGGAAATAACATGAAAGAACTGATAAAGAAAAACAATAGTTCATGAAGCAAACTAATGATCTGGTACCTGGATTTCAAATGTAGCTGCTTCATCTTCTGATAATCTTTGTTGGATCAGCAACAAGTGTTACTGGTGACTTTTCTGAATTTTTTCTGGTATGAGATCTTTTTCGGAGCCACTTCCTTCCAATGGAGTCACCAGATAGATTATTACAACCAAGTATATGTCCAATCTTTGTCTATCATCAAAGTTGGATCTATGTCGTCTCCCAAGGAAGCTGAGCTTCAATCTCCTCTCCCCGACAATGACGCCAATTTGTTATCACTCCAAGAAACTCTCTTAGGTTGTATCTCAAAGATGCCTGGTAACTTAACTAATATCTCAATGATTCACTCAAATGGATCAAGTCAAATGACTAAATCAAACCTCACTCACTCAAGACATGCATAAACACACTTAGATTGACAAGGCTTTCAACTACTACTATTCAGAGAGTTTGTAAATAAGTGGATGTGTGGAGAATCCTTACTATACCAGCAGAATCATACAATAAACATAGATGAATGGTCGATTACAATAAGTAAACAATGCTTGCAATTCTAACTCATCAATGCAAAGACGGGATGACAACTATCAGGCATTAGACAAATGTGAATAACATGAATATAACATTCAAGTGCAAGTACAAACTAGATAAGAAGATGGGAATCTGAACAAGTAATGGCAAAAGAAGCTTGTATTACTTATATGAAAATGAGAAGCTTGAGTACAAAGTCTGAAAGAGTCTCCAAAGTCAAACCCTTAGTTCATCTTCTGTCTTCAGCTTTATAGCTTTACAATACAGTTTTCAGATCCTAAAAGAATGGATCAGATATGCTAAAGATAGAAATTCAAAACTAAATTGCAAAAGATAAGGAATGATCCTCAAAATGAGGTCAATTCCACATTTCATGGTCTTCAGTTCTTGTAGAGTCCTTGTGCAGTGCAGACTAGCCTCCCAAGGCTGATTGATGACTCTTCCAAGAGATAGAATTTGAATTTGCTGAGTTGTGCAAAAACCCCAATCTGTTGCCACCAAAATAGGTACCAAAACCAACTTGGATACCTTTTCTAATCCTTACACACCAAAAATGGATCTTGAATCTGAATCTATAATTCAACATCTATCCATTACAAGTGTTTTCAAATGATTCGGATTAGTAAAACCTCGATCTGTGCAAAAATACTCCTTCCCTGCCATGTAACAAGTTTCAGTGGTTAAGGGAGAAAAATCTAGGCCTGTTAACCACCGAAAAGATCTGCTTTCGGTGGTTAAGAGAGGCAAAATCTAGGCCTGTTAACCACCGAAACCTGTAACTTTCGAAAAATGGATCTGTAGCGAATAAATTTGCATGAGAATCGCAATGACTCGGCATCTATTCCACGAATACTTGTCCTTCATGAAAAACAAATCAAGAACCTCGATCATTCAACCAAATTTGTTGCCCACGCATTCTTTGTCTGTAAAATCAAACTCTTCCAAAACTCGACATGCTTGATGAACTGGAAGCTCTGATTTCGGTGAAAGACCTTGATCTCTTCAATAACGCCTTGCTCCTGGCATCTCGGTGGATACGTTCAGATCCTACATGTCTTACTCATGATCTGGCGATTGTTTGTTGTCTTCATTTGCTTACGGGACATATCACACAATCCCAATATGTGTGGGTGAAATAGCTGTTTACAAACGCCACCATTCTCAGCGTATTGATGAACCGTAGTGCATGCTAGGATGACGCTTTGATTTGCATAACTCGTGGCTTAGATGTGGCTCTGTTTGACCTGATGACTTGGTGTGTTAAAGACTTTGACCAGATGCAAAGCTAACACCTGTTTTATTCCATTTATTCGGGCGCGTGATGAAACAGCTAGTTGCTTTTCAGCTTTGGCACTTTCGGTAGTTAACACAACTTCAACTTTTGGGTTTTAGCTACCGAAAGCTAAGGCTTTTGGTAGCTAAAGTAGCTTTTCGTAGGGACACTTAGCTTCTGAAACCTGTGTTTTAATAAAATCCCCGAACCAGATCTTTTTGAGACTTTATTATAAACTCCATCTCTTAAAGACAAACCTTTTAAAATATTAGAAAGGCATTATTAATGACTACCTATCACCTAAATAGACAATATTTACTGTGTTATTTCAGGAGATAACAGGACAGAAGATCCTTTCAAAATGTTGCTCGAGGAATCCCTTGAGTGACAAAGGAATGAGATGATAGACAACTTTGCACAAATCCTTCGACGGTTGTTGACAAGCAACGCATCCACCTCAAGCAGAGGTGTGTCCCCCTTGAAGGTACATATCAATTTTGATATTCCTATATTCAAAGGTAAAATAGATGCAGATGTCGTAGATAAATGGTTAAACCTTCTAGAAGGGTATTTTTCTGTCCACAACTTTTCCGATAGAGAAAATATTACATTTGCGCTCCTCAAGGTCATCCCCCAAGTCAAAGATTGGTGGGAGACTTTCTGTGAGCAAAAGGAAATAGAGGGATCCACACTATTTGTATTTTCACCCACTTGGGGTTCCTTAAGGGATGTTATTAAGGAACAATACTACCCCATTGGAAGCTATGACGACTTGTATACAAGATGGACCACACTGCAGCAGGAAAGAGACCAAACAGTGCCAGAGTTCACTAATGTCTTCCATACCTTGCGCACCAAGCTGGGTATCAAATATTTTGAGCGACATCTAGTACTCAAGTACCATGTCGGTCTGCATAGATACATCTAGACAAAAATGGATTTTTTGGACATCTCATCCTTAGGTGTGGCCTATCGATATGTCGTCAAAATCAAGCAAAAGCTGAAACAAAAGATGTGGCAATTTTAGTCTCGAAACCCATCAAAGAAGAATCAGGGCAAGAGCAGCCCCAACACGCAGAAAAAAGAACAGAGAAAACATGGGAAACCTCAGTGCAACCATTCCAAGCCACAAGAAAAGAAGGGCAATGGGAAGACAAAGAAAGATACCAAGAAGTGGTGCGACTTCCATAAGAGCCCCTAGAATAACACTATTTATTATCACTCAAAGAAGTCATTGGTGACTAAGGTAAAATCCTTTGAATCATATGTGGTTTCTGACTCTAATTCAGAACCAGAAAAGGGGAGACGAATCATTGACATGGAACCTAGTTCCATCGTTGCTACCACCAAGATCCAGCACGGTAAACCTGATGAGCCAGAGGAAGGAGAGCGCCTCTTTCATTCACAAATGTGGGTAAAAGACACTCTGTTGCACTTCATCATTGATAGCGGTAGACAGAAGAATCTCATCCCACCAGAGGTCGTCAAGCGGCTAGCCCTACTGACAACGCCACACCCGCATCCCTACACCATCAAATGGATCTGTCGAGGAAGAGATCTTCGCATCAGCCAACATTTGTGTCTGTCGTACGACATCAATCCATTCAAAGATGAGGTATTGTTTGATGGTGCTCCCCTTGAAGTTTGTGATGTTATTTTGGGCCAACCTTATTTATGGAAACGTCATGTTGTATATGAGTCTAGGACTTGTAGTGTTATTATTACTTTGAACAGGAAATTGTACGAGATACCCGAGGTAATCCCACCTAGTGCTATTTCCTTGATCTTTGTCAAGCAATGCAGGAAGGTCATTTCTCAAACCGAGAAGTTTGTCTTCTTCGTGATTATCTCTCAGAGTGAGCGAAAGGTTGCGGCCACATCCATGAGCTCCGCGGATGACCTCTCCACGCAATAGAAGCAAGTGGATAAGGTCGTGGAAGAGTACAAAGACATCTTATCATCACCTAATGGGGTACCTCTGCATTGTCAGGTCAAGCATCCCATCGATATAACCCCCGACACATCGCTACCCAATGGGCTAGTCTATCATCGCTCTCTACTAGAAAATGAGGAGATCAAGTGTCAGATCCAAGAATTTCTCCATAAGGGGCACATCCGACCCATCTCATCACCTTGTAGAATATCAATCATGCTGGAGCAAAAGAAAGATGGGACTTGGCGACTTTGCATTGATTATCATGCCCTAAATAAAATCACAGTCAGGAATCGGTACCTGATTCCTCGAATCGATGATCTCCTTGATCAGTTCAAGGGGGGTAAATACTGCAGTAAGATTGATCTGAAGTATAGCTACCATCAAGTCCTAATAGAACAAACAGACGTATGTAAAACTACCTTCAAGTCAAAAGAAGGTCTTTTTGAATGGTTAGTCATGCCCTTTCGTTTGACAAATGCCCCAACAACTTTCATGAGGATGATGGATAATATCTTGGGGCCTTTCACTAATTATTTTGTGGTGATGTATCTGGATGACATCCTCGTCTACAACGAGACTTGAGAAAAACACTTCCAACATATTCAAGAGTTTATGCACACTCTGCGGCAGCACAAGCTATATGCCAACTTAGAAAAATGCTCCTTCAGTATGCATAGGGTCCAACACCTAGGATACATTGTTGATGCACATGGTTTGCATGTTGATCCAGCCAAGATCCAAGTCATATGTGACTATCCAGCCCCAACCATGTTCACTGAGCTTCAAAGCTTCTTAGGCCTTTCCAATTTCTATCGAAGGTTCATGTTGGGATTCTCTCATATTGCATGGTCCCTCAGCTAAATAACCAGGGGTGGTGGTAAGGTAAAATTTGTGTGGGGCATGTCCCAATAGAAAGCGTTTGATGATATGAAGAAGCGTTTGTGCTCCACCCCAGTGCTTTCATTACCTGACCTGCAACAACCCTTTCAGATCGAGACAGATGCTTCAAACTATGTTGTGGGTGTAGTCATCACTCCTCACGGGTATCTCATGGCCTATCATAGTGAGACACTATAAGATGTCCTTCGTAAGTACCCCACTTATGACAAAGAAATGTACTCCATTGTACAAGTCTGCTGCTAGTGGAGGCATTATATTCTCAGGAAGGAGACAATCATCCACATTGATCATAAGTCGCTATAGTTCATGCAGACACAAGGAAAATTGCAAAATGACCACCATCAGAAGTGGTCCACATATTTGCAGTAGTTCCATCTCAACATCAACTATAAAACAGGAAGTACTAACTGAGTCATTGATTTCCTCAACCAACCTCCAGTCACGACACTCACCACAGTGCTTGATTCTTGCGTCCACGAAACCTCTGGATGGCCCCACCTCTATGAGACAGATCCTGACTTCTCCAACACCTACCAGATGTTGGGTGAAAACACATATATCACTAATTTCCATATTCAAGATGGACTGCTCTGCCATCTAGGACATCTATTCATTCCATCAAGCGAGTGAGAAAAGCTGATTTGGGAAGCTGACTATAGTCGGGTGGTAGGACACTTTGGTGTGAAAAAGACAGTGGTAATGTTGAAACGACATTTCTACTAGTCGAAACTTCGACAAGATGTCAGCAAGTATATCTAGTCTTGCACTATCTACACTATTACCAAACTGGCTAGTAAGAAACAAGGAATTTACACTCCTCTGCCCACTCCTGATAGGCTCTGGGAATCCATCTCAATGGACTACATGTCGGGCCTTCCATCCACCAAGTAGGGAAATGACTGTGTTTTTGTGGTGGTTAATTCTTTTTGAAGATGGCGATTATGGCCGCCTGCAAGAAGAGCAACATAGTGGAGGCCACTGCCAAGATCTTTTTTGAACAAGTGTGGGTACACTTAGGGATCCCACAAACCATTATATTAGATCGAGACAGTCGGTTCCTCTGCACATTCTGGTCACTGCTGGACACCAAGATCACCAAGTCCACTGCCCTACACCCCCAAACGAATGGCCAAACCGAGGTTGTCAAACGGATGATCGTGCACATCTTGCGCATGTACAATTCCAAACACCCCCGCACCTGGGATGAGATTCTTACCTATGTTCAACACAGCTAAAACAGATCCATACATAGATCAAACAACCACAACCCCTTTCAGGTGGGATTGGGATTTCAACTCTTGGGTCCCATGGATGTTTTACTACCCCTTGCGACCACCCAGGTAGACTCATCACATGCTTCAACTGGAGTTGACAAAGCCACCTGATTCATTGAGTGGATCCAACACATCTTCCAATAGGTTTAGGATATTTTATAGAATTCCAATGCCAAGTACAAGAAACGCCATGATCAACATCAGGTGCCACACAAGTTTCAGGTGGGAGACAAAGTTTGGCTGCACTTGCAAAAATAATGCCTTACAGAGCCTCATCAAAAGATTTGTCCACTCTGTCATGGACCCTACACCATCACCAAGGCTATGGGTAACAATTATTTTGATCTCATCCTTCCCCCCTTCCTTGGCTTGCACCCAATGTTCAATGTGGACCTCCTTCGGCCTTATTTTCCACCATTATTGGACACCTCAGAGATAGAAGAATAGTTGACACCAACAAAGCTCAAACCTGACTACATGGAATAGGAATCCACTGATCAAATTTTGGACACACAGTTCAAGGGCGCTCACCAATAGAGGATCCAGCTTTATCAGGTTGTCAAAGCAGGGAAGGTCCTGCACCAAGGCAAGTGGCTCACCCGAGGCCAAATTCAGCAAAAATTTTCTCATCTGATGGGAGCACTCAACACAATGGAGACCATTTATTACTAAGGGGTGAGGATTGATACATGAGGATCTTGGTGGCCACCCACCTTTTCTAACTGGATCAAAGCATTTTTTTGGCAACTTACTAGTTTTAGTATTTTTCCGGTTCTTGAACTTCTGGGGCTATTTTGAGGGCCTAAATGATGATTTTTCATGATCATGCACCTCAATGATAGTTGAAGGCTCTTATTGATACCCATAAATTAAGCTCCTCATCAATACCTTTCCAACGAGATATCGTGCACCCTAAACAGAGATCGTATGCAAAAGTTACGACCCCGGGAAGTTGATGTACTAACTTACCCCAATGGGGCCCATATGATTTTTGGCACTTCATCTCCTAGGGTTAGGTTTTTGGATGTATAGGGTTTTGGAATTTCATGTTTATTGTAAAAATGCCTTCAAAGCCTCACTTTACTCATCTTCTTGCGAATGAGCGTAGCCGTCACATCTCTTCTCAGAGATAAGCTACCACCCTTCTAGCAAGTCTGTTTTCAGTCTGCATTTTACAGTTTTAAGCATATTTATTATTTAATAGAGGTCAAGTTTTATTGTATCTTTGTTACTGTTCACTGTGTCTCTATGTTAATATTATAAATCTGTGGTTTCAATTCGTTCCGCTCATAAATCTAGATCAATGAAGTTGCCAACACATTGCTTCCCAATGGCCATTCAAATTGTAGTGGTCGCAAAAGTTCTTAGCACTATGGTATGGACTAGTTAACATACTCCTCTCCATGTGCCTTTGACTTTGTTATGGATTTGGCAAAATTTTGTTTCCTTCATATGAAAACATTCAAGCTTGTGGCATGTGACTTGCTTCTCCTAGTAAGATTCCTTAAGATGGCCTTTCTTCTTGCAAAATGAGTGAACCTCTGAGTACCAACACCTGACAGTTTTTTTTCCTTTCTTCCTGCAACAATGACAAACAAGGGATTCCATGTTTGATGCAATCCTCTTGGTCTTGTTCTTCTTCTTCTATCCCTAGCTAATTAGCTTGTCACTTCTTCTAAGTGTTGGTGCAAGATGAGTCCTTGCACTTTCTTCATCGCTACCTTTTTTCAATCTGCCATAGAAAGGATGAGGTGGTAGTGGTTTTCCACCTTCATTTGTTGTTTCTCTTCCTTTTGATGAGAATGCCAACTCTATCATGCCTTTCACCTTCACAAAAGTGGTCTTCATGGTCATGGTTTTTTCCACTCTTCCATCAAATCCTAAGCCTTCATGCTTGACCTACAATGTAGCTACAATGGGACTTAATATGTCTTGTCTTCTCTTTCCTATCCCTTGTCCATCATAGCCCATATACCTTAAGAATTTGGAACCAATGTCTCTAGTACGCTTTTCAAGATCACCCAAGTGCTCTTGAGAAATGTCTAAGGAAGGTGAACTTACCAAAGTTGTCCCAGTCATGGTTCTAGCTATGGCAGTGGAAATGGAAGATGAACTTGCTTCTCGATGCTTTTGGACAATTGCTTGGAGCTTTTCCAAGGCCTCCTCCTTCTCTACCAACTCTTGTTGCAATTGATCCATCATCTAAGTAAGCATATCTTCTTGCCAACAATCCAACTAAATGACCTTATGTCCCATGTGTACAAGTTGAACTATGCACTTGTCCCAATCTACCATGACCTTCATCAAACTACTTCTTTAGCAATGGTATCAGTTTGGTAGAAGCATCAAGTTTCTTATCCATTTATGCCATCCTATAGTCATACATCTAGACCTACTCCTTCAAGTGTTTGTTCTCCTCTTGAATTCAAGCATTGCTAGACCTTAAGTCTTCCAACCACTCTCCATTGAATTTACCCATGATGAGGTCTGCAATGTTTTGGAAAAAATGTCATGGTCAAGGATTCAACTGCTCTGACACCAATATGATCTGTAAATGAGGTACTTATAACCGATTCACTTAACCAACACAAATCCGCTATGGAAATTTTTTTATGATCTCTCTCAGTCTTGTATAGAGAGATATGTCTCCATAAAGGCCACTAGGTCTACATTCCTCTGCCCTATACAAGGATCTATGTTCCTTTGATGGCTACAAGGCATGTTCTTAGTGTAGAAAACCGATGCTCTATGCAATATGACTATAGCCCAAGAGTGATACACTAGCCTAGTTGTCCAAGTGTGCCTACACGGTGAAACACAAGTCTATCCATTGTCATTAAAAAATGCATTGAGCAATGTGAAAACATGAACATCAATCCACCAACTGAAGAATTGCCACCCCTATATTTGATGGTCTCTTAGTTGGAATACAATGCAATGGGAATATGCTCCTACTCTGAGTTGGGCATTCAATTGCCAACACCACTCCAACAATCAAAGGGATACAATGCTTAAAGATAGATAAGCAATGCTTTTCTCAATGACAAAGTTTCTCAACACTCCAATTGTAAGGAATATGCATACATCTCGCTTTAGCACTACCAAAGGACAACAATGCATTCCTCATTGGTATCCTGGCTGAAAGACAAAGCAAGGGATATACAAACATTTACTTATTCCAAATGGTGATTTCTCAATTACCAAGACTACCTTCGCACAATATTTAGTCCAACATCTTTCACTACACCCCAACACAAAGGTATAGAGATAAACCACTCTAATGTTATTACATAACATAAATACTCACACCTCTTCTCAATGTTTACATTTCCATTGTTAATATACATGTAGCTATATCCCAATTCAGACCAAGAGGTTTTGGTATAATGCTACAACAATCAAATGTAATTATACTTCAATTTTACCAAGGGAAAAGTGTTCCAATAATATCAAAGGAATAATGTTTCAACTGTCAATTGTTATCAGTGCAATAGTACAAGAATATAGATATTGCTCCAACATTCATAAGGAACAAGCACACTTCCTTAAGGTTATTGTTTACAACATTGATATGAATTACCATTAGTTGGGTGCTTTATTTCCATTGTTTTCAAACTAATATTATATGCAAAATTGCTTCTAAAATGAATGTTTCCCTGCAATTATTCCCGTGAATATTCAATTACGAAAAAACAGTTTTTGTTTTCATTACAGAGGGTATGGATACCTTGAAAATTTTGCATACAATTTTTCTCAAAGTTCACTAAAGAAACCTATAACCCAAAATGTTTTGTTAAGTAGTAGAATTATCATCTCATAGGAGCATTAAAACGAATTGGATGTCTATCAATAGAATTTCCATGTAGGATGTTAAGCATGAGAAACTCAATCAGCAATTGGACAATTCACAGGAAACAAAAGGAAGACATGTGGCTCTAGAGAGAGATAGCCCAAGCTCTTATTAGGCTTCTTTTCAAATTACTAGATAACCATAGCATAGATAGGATCATTGAGAAAAACACAATCACAAGATACACAACATTTATCATGGGAAACACTCATGGGGAAAAAACCCAGCAAAAACTTCCTTAATATAGATAGCCAATACAATGCCAAGATAATAAACCAAACACTAGAGAACATCCTCTCCCAATTAGTGTGCCTCTCTCTTTTCCTTCTTCTCCAACTACAGCTCCAAACTTGCGCTCTGGATGATCGAATGCATGAGTGAAAAAATGAGGCCTTGCCCTCCTTTATTTATACAAATTGGCAAGAGATGAAAGGAGATGTCTCTTCACTGGTAGGGCCGACTTCTCTTTATGAGTGGTTGGAACCACTTTAATTTTCCTGGGATCCGACTTCTCAATTAGCATATTCATATTAGGGTTTGACCAATCAGCAAAAGGGGATTGATCTAATGAATAATACATCAATAATAAATAGAATATTCTTTGCAGTTACAATATTTCAACACTCCCCCTTAACAAGAAGGGTATTCTTCAACATCATCAGGAGAGAGACAGAGGGAAACATCATCAATAACATCTGGAACACTGAATGGCGTATCTATAAATCATTGGAAGTTTTTCTCATCATCAATGTCATCAACAACACAACACCAAGGCTGGAGCATCATCAACATCAACACTAGGCTGAGAGTCTTCAACACGAAGTTGGCATCACAACATGAAGTTGGCTACACAATATCATCAGCACGAGGCTGACATCACAGTATGAGACTGGAAACACAAAATCATCATCATGAAGTTGGCATCATAGCACGAGGTTGGAAACACAACATCACAGCACGAGGTTGGCACATCATCACAGCATGAGGATGGCACATCATCATAGCACGAGGTTGGAACATCATCACAGCACGAGGCTGACACGCCATCACAGCATGAGGTTGGCACATCATCACAGCACGAGGCTCACACATCATCAGCATGAAGTTGGCACATCACCACAGCACGAGGCTCACACATCATCAGCATGAAGTTGGCATCACAGCACAAGGCTGGTAGCACAACAATACTTCCCCTTCTGAGGGATGTTCTTTCGGACTACACCAATATTATCTCAAAAGTGCTCAAACTTTACATGAGATAGAGGTTTGGTCAACACATCAACAACCTATTCATCTGTGCTAACATATTGGACCTTTATGGCTCCTCGCTACACCATATTGTTGGAAAACTGAGAGGGGGGGGGTGAATCAGTTGTTACCAAGCTTAAACAATTATGCTTATTTTAAACTCTTTGCAAAGCAATGAATGACAATCACAATAATGCAAGGAAATAAGCAATAGAACATTCAACATCATTCACACATATGAAATATATAAAGACAGATATTTCCTGAGCAAACCCATAAAGGGTAAAAACCTCTTCTTCTTTATATGATAAATAATCTTTGCATTCTGTACATTATCATACTTATGAGCACCAACTCATAATGAGGCTACAACCTTTGTTTTGTAAGTTGCAACTTGCTGAGAGCACCAACTCTTTGTTTTCTCTAGCACCTACTAGAAGGAAGCACCAACTCCCTGGTTTCTCTAGCACCCACTAAAAGGAAGCACCAACTCCCTAAGTGTTCCAGCTAAAACTGGATGGAAGCACTAACTTCCAGTCACACAGGCACCAACCTGTATAACATAGAACAACAGTTCTCCCTTGCACCACCCTGCCACCCTGGTTTCTCTGGCTGCAACCAGATGGAAGCTACAACTCCCTGTGTTCAAGCACCCACTTGAACCTTTGAGGAGAACAGTCCTCCCTAGCACCTCCCTTCCACCCTGAAATATAAAGTTCATTATATATAAATTTATCACAGTGATACAATATTTATCATTAGCTTACCAGGATTATCACTATTCTGTTATGCTGCTCTGCTCTCCTGTATCAGTGTCTCGATGTCTGCATCTTATTGCGATTTCTGATCTTCTGTTTTTCTCTACAAGAGCACCTCAGCCTTCCTTTAATGTCTCACTGTCTGGCTGCACACATGCCTTGCGCTTTCTGTGCTTCTACCTTTTATTCTATGTGCACCATGTCCATTCAATGCACCATTCCTCTTCTCTGTATTTCAGCTGCTGGACACTCCTCCTTCTACACTCCTGAATCTCTCTCAAAACCGCCCCCATCTCTTCTTTATTATGCCTTCTTATAGTCTCTGTGCCCCTTGTGCATCCCCTGTGTGCAATGCTTCTGCATTCTCTTCAGGTCGAGTGCTCTGGTTGTTCATCATTGCAACTCTTCAGCTTCTCTGGCTGTTAAACCCATGTGTCCATCATCACTGGGTGTTATGTTGAGATTCCTTAGCCTCTCCAACAGTCGAGACTCTTTTTCTTCTCTGTCACAGTCGATCTCATCCTCTCTGTTGCAGTTACAGGATTCAACGCTCATCCATCTGTCAATTTCCTCTACGAACAGTCTTCATTCCACTGGCAGATTCCTTGAGACTCTTCAGTTCCTCTGGAAATCACACAGAAGTCTCTTCGAGTCCTCTGGCAGAAACCATCAATGGTTTCTAGTAGTTACACTGTGAACCTCCAAAGACCGCTTCAGAAACTGAATCTCCACTGATCGATTAACTATGAAGAGCAACAGTAGCACTTCGATCATATTCCTGAATAACCTGCACCATTGGATCATAAATGATGGGTCTTGCACTTATTTCGCCATTCCACAATTCGGCCTTTCGGCATTTTGACATTCCGGCATTCGGCTTTTCGGAATCCCTATGGTGAGGCATCTCGACTCTCCAAGTCGCGATCTCTGAAATGGAGATTAGCTTCGTGCTACCTCCTCCCTTGAGCCTTCATCGATGTGACCATGGGTTATGACCAAGGGCCAATTCTGAACATGTATTTCGCATTTCGCGTTTTGGGGATTCTGTGATGAGTCGTCTCGACTCTCCATGTCCCAAACTCCAAAATGGAGCTTGTCTCTTCAATCTTTTCTCTACATCTCTTCAACAATGTGACCACCGATGGTGACCATAGCCTTATTCGAAAATTCATTTCGGTGTTTCGTCATTTCGGCATTCCTGTTGCAAAGTGTTTCGACACTCCAACTCCTGGTATCCGAAACCAACACCAAAAGGTGTTTTTCGCATTTCGGCATTTCGGCATTTCGGCATTCCGACATTCCTTGTGATGAAGTGTTTTGATGCTCCATCTCCCGGTATCTGAAATCTACACAAAAAGGTGTTTTGGCGTTTCGCATTTCGCGACTTCAGGACTCCTGTGATGAAGAGTCTCAAATCTTGACTCCTCCAACTCTCAGTATCTGAAACCAACACCAAAAGGTGTTTTTCACATTTCGGCATTTCAGCATTCCGGCATTCCTTGTGATGAAGTGTTTTGACGCTCCATCTCCCGGTATCCAAAATCTACACAAAAAGGTGTTTCGACGTTTCGCATTTCGCGACTTCGGGACTCTTGTGATGAAGAGTCTCGACTCTTGACTCCTCCAACTCCCGGTATCCAAACCTTCGATCGATGTGCTTGTTTCGGGTTTTTAGGGTTTCGCATTTCACGATTCCGGGACTCCTGATGATGAAGAGTCTCGATTCTTCCAACTCCCGGTATCTGAAATTGTCCTCCTGCTTTCATGATTTCAGTGTTTCGCATTTCACAATTCCAGGACTCCTGATGATGAAGAGTCTCGACTCTTCCAACTCCCGATATCCAAAACTGTCCTCCTGCCTTCTGGATTTCGTAACCCTGCTTCACCTTTCTCTTTAAAGAACGTGCAGGTTCTCCTAGATCCAACATCGGTCGAACCTTAGGCTCAGATTTGACGTTCATCAGGAATTCCCAATGGGATCCAAAGATCACTATCACTTCTCCTCTCAGGCTTACATTGTCCCTGTTTTTCCATCGCTGCATACTATGATCTTGCCATCAATGACAAGCACACCTGCCTGTAAACATGCCAACAATCTCCCCCTTTGGCATTGATGGAAACCCTGAACGACTGCGCTAATCTGTTTGGACCTCCAACTGTAGCATCCAGTCTGGACCACTCCTTTTCTCCCCTTTTGACATCAATGTCAAAGAAAACATGTTCCCACTGAGCTGTTGTATTATTTTTAGGAGGTATCAGATATTGAATCAATACAAAACTCTCTTAGGTGTGAGACAGGATGACACCCAGCTTCTGTCGGAGATATTCAAATGGTGTCTTGGCTAGGGGTTTAGTAAATATGTCTGCAGCTTGTTCTGTGGTTGGAATTTAATGGACCTGAACAATCTGATTGGTGACCTGCTCTCTCAGAAAATGGTATTTTATAGGAATATGCTTGGTCTTGGAGTGGAATATAGGATTCTTGGACACACTGATGGCACTAGTGTTATCACAATGAATTGGGATCGGTGCAGTGTATTTTACCTCCAAGTCTGCAAGTCTCTGAATCATCCATAATACATGAGTGCAACAGGTAGCAGCAACAATGTACTCTACCTCTGTAGTTGATAAAGAAATGGAACCTTGCTTTTTACTCAACCATGCTACTAGAGAATCTCCTAAGAAGAACGCACCTCCACTCGTTCTTTTCCTTTCATCCATGCAGTTAGCCCAATCAGCATCTGAGTAGACTGATAATTGAAAATTCTGATTATTAGGATACCATAGGCCATAGTTCATTGTTTCTTTCAAATATCTGAATATCCTTTTGACAGCTAGCAAATGACTCTGTTTAGGTGTAGACTGATATTTTCCTACCATTCCAACAACATGCATTATGTCTAGGCGAGATGTTGTGATGTACAGTAGGTTGCCTATCATTGACCTATATGAACTTTGATCAACATCAGGTGAGTCATCATCCTTGCTTAATTTTCATCCAGTAACCATAAGTGTGCCCACAAGCTTAGAATCTTCCATTTGAAACCTTTTCAACATTTCTCTTAGATTTTTTCTTGAGAAATGAACATCCCTTCAGACCTCTGAGTAATTTGCAGACCAAGAAAAAAGGACAGTTCACCTATCATAGACATTTCAAACTCAGACTCTATGGCAGAAGAAAACCAATGTACCAATGAATCCTTATTACATCCAAAGATGATGTCATCTACATATACCAACATGATGAGCAAATCATTATCCTTTATTTTCATATATAGATTGTTGTCAATTGTTTCTCTCTTGAACCCTTTGTCTTTGAGATACGTATCCAGTCTGTGATACCAGGCATAAGGGGCTTTTTTTAACCCATATACAACTTTCTTCATCTTGCATACTAAGTCAGGGTTATTAGATAGTTTGAAACCCTCTGGTTGTTCCATACAGACTTCTTCATTTAAATATCCATTTAGAAAATATGACTTGACATCCATTTGATAGACTTTCAACCTTTTATGACAAGCATAGGCAAGAAATATTTTGATAGCTTCTAATCTTGCTATGGGCGCAAATTTTTCATCAAAATCCAATCCTTCTATTTGAGCATAGCCTTTACAGACCAATATTGCTTTGTTCCTGACAACTTGTCCCTGCTCATTCAACTTATTCTTAAAGATCCATTTGGAACCAATGATATTTTTACCTTAAGGTCTATGAACCATCTCCCACGTATTGTTTTTCTCAATTTGATCAAGTTCATCATTCATTGCTTTAACCCAACGGTCATCTTTGCTAGCTTCATTAAAATTCTTGGGTTCCAGCATGGATATGAAAGCTATATGTGATTGTTTAGTGTTTTTTATTATCTTTCTCCTGGTTTGTACACCTTTGTTTTTTTCACCAATTATCTGACTTGCAGGATGATTCTTTTGAGTGATTCTGGAGGAGGAATTTGAAGTTGTCTGTTGATTTGAGTCTGCCTGATTATTTGTGTCTTCATCTGATTCAGAGTCTTCATTTTCTGATTCTTGGACCTGTTCATCTTCAGCTTCAGCTGTGTCCTCTGTAGGAGACTCATTATTGTACACCTCTCTTGCTAGGATTCCTTCATCAACTTTTACATCAATACAGTCAACCATTTTATGTAACCTTTTATTATAGCATCTATATCATTTACTGTTTGTAGCATACCCTAAGAAGATACCTTCATCATCCTTGTCATCATATTTTCCAAGGTTCTCATCATTATTCTTTATGTAACATTTACTCCCAAAGACTTTGAAGTGTTTGATTGAAGCAGGTCTCCCATACCACAGTTCATAAGGTGTCTTGTCACTTTGTGGTCTGAGGTGGATTTTGTTAAGAACATGGACTGTTGTGTGTATTGCTTTTACCCAGTAGTTTTGACCAATGTTCTTCTCATTCATCATTGACCTGGTCATTTGCTGCACTGTTCTGTTTTGCCTCTCAACTACTCCATTTTGTTGTGGAGTTCTTGGGATTGTGTATTCTCTCTTGATCCCATGCTTATCACAGGATTCCTTGAAATCACTTGACATAAATTCTCCTCCTCTGTCTGATCTTACTGCCTTTAACCTCTTGCCTGTTTGATTCTCAGTTAAAGCCTTAATTTTTTTAAACTTCTCAAATGCTTCAACTTTTTCCTTGAGAAAGGCAACCCAAGTAATTATGGAGTAATCATCAATAATCAGCATGAAGTAGTTTTCTTTCCCTGTGCCTNNGTCTTGATGGTCCACATAAATCCATATGAACTAGTTGGAGTGGTTTCTCTGTTGAAGTAAAGCTCTTGGACTTAAATTGTGTCCCGGTTAGCTTTCCTACTTGACAGGGTTTACACATAGAATCTTGGGGCTTTGATATTCTCGGAAGATCTTTTACTGCCTCAAGATTTTTGAGCTTGATTAAGTGGTCAAAGTTTAGATGTCCAAGTCTCCTATGCCATAACTAGCTTTCATCATGTTTGCTTAGATGACACTCTTCTCTATCTTCTTTCAGCACATATACATTATTTTCTGTCCTTATGCCTTTGGCCACCACTTGTCTCGAGTTTACAGACTTTATCTTGCAGTCCTTGGACGTGAACACCACTTCACATCCTCTGTCACACATTTGACTTACACTGAGCAGATTATGTTTCAGCCCATCTACAAGGAGAACATCTTGGGCTTTTCCTTTTCCATTACTTAGACTCACCATCCCTTTACCCTTTATTTTACCTTGAGCATCATTTCCAAATGTTACGTTTTCTGATTTGCTTTCACTTAGAGATAGAAACTTGCCTTTGTCTCCCGTCATATGTTCGGAGCATCCACTATCTATATACCAAGGGTTCATTTGTATTTGAGTTGACAACAGTAATCCACACTTGTCACTTTCTTTCTTCTTCCAAACCTTGACATTTTCAGCAAGGGAATTCAAATCTGGTTCTTAGTTCCTTAAGCGACAGTCAACAGATTTATGTCCATAGTTATGACTCTGGTTCGTCGAATAAAGGATCATAACGATTGTTATGCTTAACCTGTGTACTTCTCCCATCCATCAAATGATTTGCAGTCTGTGGTGGTTTGTTACTTGGCTGTATCATTCTTTGTTGTGGAAAATATCTATACCTTGAATGTCTTGATTGCTCATAATTTAATTTTAAAGAACAGTTTATAGCTTTATGACCAAAGTTAGAACAAAAGAAACAATATCCATAGAAAAAACGTTGGTACCTGGAAAAATTATGTCTTCTTTGAGGAGGTTGATTTCTTTCATGTCAATAATTTCTCTGATCTACAGATTCGGTTCTGGTACTTTTTCTTTCATTCCTTCTTGGTAGCTGATTTTCTTTATTTGTTTCTACAGAGTGACTGTTGTCAATGTTTGAGGATTT
>CBVK0101712726.1:9826-29355 GCA_900067695.1 Picea abies | reverse complement strand
ATAGGCATCCAAATAACTCCCCGTTATCTGGTTCTCACATTGTCAAAACAATAGAAGTTGTCAAATAGGAAACTATAAATCCTCCAAGTCAAGTGTTCCTCACACCATAAGGTAGTGAGATACCCATGAAGGGTTGAATGCCAAGGTCCAGTTGTTTCTGTGCATCCCCCCTTGAGGCACCCACCTCTTGGATGGGATCCAACCCATGACCCATTTCTTAGGCCGAAAATCTAAATCTCGCACTTTGACCGAGGTACCTAGTGACCAAATTTTAGGACATCTAGGACATCTACCCAGGTGGAAATTGTGGGCTGCAATTGCACCTTGATCATATTTTGTGTGGCTATTGGGAAATATCGCTAGTTCTTTCAGGATATGCCCCCTTTACCCCTCATTATAACTAATGACTTCATTCTTCACTAGTTTCTCTTTCGGTGACTTCAGACCCCACTATTGAGTACTATTGGAAGGTCCAGTGCTATTTGAAAGGAAGGATGTTACGTCTTTTAGGACACAAGCATTTGTTTTCTTTGATCCCCCACACAGACAAAACCCACTTATCCACATATATGCTTCTTTTTCAAAATACTTTATTGTGCACTTCTGATTACATTTGATTTAGATATATATCATGTAAAGTTCAAAAATTGCAAGAAAGGCTCTTGTTTATTTACTACTCTCACCATAATTCACACACATACACTCAGCTAGTCGGTCATCGTAGGGGACCCATAGAACCCTCGTCATTCCAGATGCTTGCTAAACCCCCCTCCTATTTTAGGGGGAGTTCCTAGTCTTGCCAACTCATCGGCTCCACCTTCTCACACCCCTGTGAGTGCCCATGTCTTAGGATCAGATTTGCTTGGTTCCACCTTACTTGGGTCCAATTCCCAAGGTCCATCATCCACTCACTCTCCTTTACATGGAAGTGGGGGGCCAACTTCCTCTCAAGGGGGAAGTACCAACCCACATAGCCCCCCTCAAGGGTCAGGTTCACAGAACACTCACACCATGGCTGGAACTAATCCTTCGCCACCACTCCAGATGCCATATGTGGCCTCTCTTAACATACCAGATCTAAGAAAACTCACAAATGACCCTATATTTCATGACCCCACATGGCCTACAATGCCTACTAAACTACCTTCAGATATCCCCAAGTTTGAAGGAAAGGCAGGGGATGATCCTGCCAACCATGTCGTGACTTTCCACTTATGGTGCTCTTCCAACAACATTATGGATGATTCCATCTGACTACGATTATTTCAATGCACACTCACTGGCCCATCAACCAAATGGTATGTAGATGAAAAATCGGGGTCCCATGCAACTTTTGAGTCCTTATCCAAAGCATTTTTGACCTTCTTCCAATTACCAATCCACCACGACAATGGTCTTGAACTACTCTCTAATTTTAAACAAACCTCAACCACACATATCGTTGATCACATTCACGAGTGGTGTTGATGACATAGTTTCTGCAAAGCCAAAACCACCAAACACTAGTGTCTTGACTGGTTTCTCATATCACTTGTCTCTCTCCTTAGTAAAGATGTAGCTTCCACCTTCCCTCAATCAGAAGAATAAGCCATCAGTAAGGCTCAACAATACGACCTCATATATTCACAATCAGGGTACTTGTACACAGTACTTCCTGACCTGCCAAAACTAGTGCCATTCGACCAAGAAAAACCTGGGATGTCTCACTCAGCAGACGGATTGATTGGTAATACCACGCACCACAGTCCACAACCCCAACAACCACCAATGTATGGCACACCTCATATCCATCGGCATATGGGGGAACCTCTTATTACCCTCCACTCCCTTATCAACAACCATACCCTGTTGCTCTTCCTCCACCTATCAGTGGGCCACCACTGACACTGACAATACACCCACCTATCCAAACAAGTTCCGGTACTCCCTCTACCTCAGCTTATACTCTAAGTACTAGCAAATGCGCCATGCCTTCCTATGTACCTTATGGATCATTACCCCCACATAATCTGTACTTTCCATTCCTTGGTCCTCCACAGCCCATGTCTCCCCCACATCCTCATGCTAGGGTGAATTTTGTTCAACCCTCTCCCTTTCAGCAATATCAAAATTTTGAACAGCTAAATACGGAAAATCCAACCCATCAGTCGAATAATGCCAAAAAGAAAGGAAAAAATAGAAACAATAGCAACCGAAGTCAAGGCGGGAATCACCACCAACAGAACCAACCTATTGGGGGCAACCAGAATCAAGGGAATTAGAACCCCCAGAGGGGAAATAACAACAGGTGTCAAGGGAAAAATAACACTAATCCTCGAACCAACTTCCCTTGTGCCCTTTGTGGTGAGTTCGGTCATTATACTCATCATTGCCCCCAAATCCCTGATTTTAAACAGATGAAAGACTCAGGAAGTGTACCACATCCTCCAGCACTGCCTGCCCCTCAGCAGGACCCACAACAATACGTGCAACAACCACCTTCAAACGTGCTACAAAACCCCATTCCACACCAGGGTGTGATGAACACCCAACAAGAGATGCAACCCACCCCATCACAGTTGGGATAGTATCTCAATCCAAACAATCTCACAGATCGTACTATCCTCCTAACCAGTGAGGAAGAATCCCTTCTTCAAACACATAGTCGTCAATACTATGCACCCGCTAAGTCTCCTCTTATTCCCCCATAAACAATCCCAACACCAAGAAGACCCCCGTTGGTGATTCCTCTCCCTAACGCAGAAACACCTCTTCGTATCCCTCGCATCCCATTGCGCAAGAATGTCCACAACCCACAGGCTAGGGCGGCTCATAATTACAGTTTGGTCGATGACTTAGCACAATCCCTGGATGCCATGTCAGTCTTAGAAGTCTTTCAAACTTGTCCCACTTAGCATAAATCATTACTTTCCACCTTGGGGCAGTCAACCCTGCGGATACTCAACTCATCACATTTGACCTCGACAGCGGAGAACCTCACCTCCCCACTCTCATCGCTTTTCAAATTCCAGTGAATTTCGAAACATTACAGTTCATCGGTGCATCATCGATGAAGGCGCATCCACATGCATCATGTCCAAGTCTATATGGCATAAAATTGGTTCCCCCGAACTCATAGCATCTTCCATTACCTTAAAATCTTATGAAAAATGACCATCTTCTCCTGAAGGGCTCTTCCAAAATGTCCCTGTAGAACTTGAGGGAAAGACCATTCTCATCGACATTGAGGTTATCGATGCCCCTCTAGATTATGATATCTTGTTCGGTCGTAGCTACATGTACGCTATGAAGGTAGTTGCCTCTTCTATCTTTCTAACCATGATGTTCCCCCATAACGGGAAGATCATTACCATTGACCAAGTTTCACATTATGAGCCTAACCCTTCTGCCAACATCGATAACATTCTCCCTCTCATCCACACTAATCATGAAGCATACCCACTCATCGAAATGGTTCCCAGAATTTTTCAAAACCCATCATTGTTAGGAACTTACCATGGTGTACCACTACTCCATCCTTCCAATCAGGTATGCATCATATCATCCAAAGGAACTAACATGAAGGATACCCTTCCTCCCAAGGAGGCTTCTATCATATCTGATGTCCCACTAGTCACATAAATCCTCCCTCATGAGCCTCCTACGAACTCGCCAACTCTACCAGTTCACGATTTCACCTCTCCCCAAGGCCATATCCCAGTTTGGGAGACAGTTCCCCAAGCCATTACTCAAATCCCCTTCTTTTTGGGAGACAGTTCCCCAAGCCATTACTCAAATCCCCTTCTTCTACCCTCCACTAGGCGTACAATATTTCCAAGTAGCCGCAATTCTTACCCTCCCTAATATGGTGTTGGAAATTCCAGTTTGGTATTTACATCCACCAGAGATGGTTCCTCAACCATCCCTTCCCCCCCAAATAGAAGGAATCCCAATGATGATTCGCATACTCACTCCCATCATACCCTCTACACCCCCACTCACTAACCTCCCTGCCATAGCTGGGGGCAGGAAAAAGAAGAAGGAGCCCACAGCTCCATTCCCCCCACACGTCCAACCTCCTTGCATGCTATGTGAGAAAGATGGACACCCAACCAAAAAATGCCCATCTCTACCCGAGTTACGTAACCTAATTCAACTCAATCAAACACCATCACCACTCGTCACTGTAGCAAGTACTGTCGCTACCTCCCCTAATGCAAGTAGCAAAGGGTTGCGAACCAAATTTTCTTGCACCATATGTTTAGAATATGGTCATTATACACACCATTGCCCAACACTACCTCAATTCCGGCAGACATTAGTCGCAGTACGCCAAAGCTTCCAACACGAACCCAATATAGCTACATCATCCCTACCAAACATCACTAACATCCATTATGTCACGTCTTCAATCAATGAATGTATGAGATTCCCTTGCTCTCTATGTGAATCCTTAGATCATTTTACATACCAATGTCCTATGATCATTGAATACAGGCGACGCCAATCGACCCTGATTCAAACCCCTATGCCCCCTACATAATCGATGATTAACCTTACCTCATCACTAGATATTCTTCATATCATTTCTCCTGAACCAGAGGCACTCCCTATTCCTTTGTGGTTCTTGGATGACTTATCTGAGGATTTACCCCCAAATCCCCCTAATTCTCCCGTTCATTTCCCTACAGAAATTTTACATCCAACTACCACTGGTACTCCTCAGTACCTTGATATTTGGCTTTTGTCGAGTGAACCATCGCAATCTCATTGCGTCATTCCCCCTACTTCTCCATTCCCAAAAGACAACCACATGGTGATAATCACCGATATCACTCTTTTAGATCCCTTGTATTCCCGCCAATTCCACTGTGACAAGGACATACTCGAAGAGTTAAACACCCTCGACTACCCATGGGATTCGCTACACCACTGAGCGCTCTTCTTTCCACGGGAAGCCTTCACTCTTCCTAACCAACACCCCATATACACAGTCAAAACCAAGGATTTCATCCCATCAGGGCATATCGACTGGTTCAAGAACCCCATCCCTACCCCTGATGCTTTTGAAGAAGGCAACATGGCCAACATTTCCCCAACCATCAAAATTGATATTTCCATAAAAAATGGAGTCATCGAGGAAATCACCATTGGCGCCACATGCACTCCTCAAGAAATCACCGCCTATAAAGCCCTCTTCCAAGAATATCGGGATATTTTCACCTAGTCATACACAGAAATGTCTGGCCTTGATCCCTCTATTGTCGAACATTTCATAGACACATGGCCTGATATCACACCGATTCGCCAAAAACAATGACCGCTACACCCATCCAAAGCAGCGGCCATCAAATCTAAGATTGAAAAATTACGTGCGGTTGGGTTCATCTACCCCATCGCCTATACCTCATGGGTTTTCGACCTTGTACCCGTTAACAAAAAATGGGGCATTATCCGCATTTGCATGGACTTTCGTGATCTCAATCACGCATGTCCCAAAGAAAACTTTCCAATGCCTTTCATCGATCAAATTATCGATGACTGCATAGGCCACAAGGCACTGTCCTTCATGGACGGTTTCTCTGGTTATAATCAAATCCAAATCCATCCAGTCGATCAATACAAAACCGCATTCACCACCCCTTGGAGTACTTTTTCATATCGTGTCATGCCTTCTGGCCTAAAGAATGTTGATGCAACTTTCCAATGGGCTATGACATACATTTTTCATGAGCTAGCTCATATCATCCTCACATACTTGGATGACCTTACAGCTCGATCCAAAAAACGCACCCAACATCTTGATGATTTACGGATCATCTTCCAACAGTGTCGTCAATACAACATCTGCTTGAACCCCCTCAAGTACGTGTTCCATGTCACTGCCAGGAGCCTCCTCAGATTCATCGTTTCCCAAGGCGGTATTATCATGGAACCTCTCAAAGTCCAAGCCATCACATAAATTCCACCCCCCGGGAATTTACGCCAACTCTAGAGCCTATAAGGAAAAGCTAACTTTTTACGACGATTTGTCCCAGACTATGGCACTCAAGCACACGGTTTCCTTCGCTTAATACGCCATGACATCCCATTCCACTAGGATGAACATGGCCAAAAAGCGTTCGATGATCTTAAAATGGCACTCTCCAATGCCCCTTTAATTAGTTCACCCGACTATAATCGCAACTATATTGTCTACATATCAGCATCAACTGTCTCAGTAGCAGGAGTTCTCGTTCAAATCGGCAATGACGAATGTGAGCATGTCATTTACTACATTAGTAAAAACCTTTCAGGGCCACCCTTGAAGTATAGTCACAAAGAGAAACTAGCCCTTGCAGTCATCCTCATAGTCTAGAAACTGCGCCATTACATTCTGCTTCGCATGACTAGGGTCATAGTAGATTCCAACCCCATGCAATACTTGCTCAGTCATCGACAAATTAATGAAAAATTTGCTCGATGGATCATTATCCTTCAGGAGTATGATCTCAAATTGTCAACACCCAAGAGCAAGAAAGCTCTCGTCCTCACCGAACTTGTCACAACCTTCCCCTCTGATACTACCAGTACCCCCGTCAATACCGACTTCCTCGATGAACATATTTTTTATATCACTTCGGATGATCCTTGGTATAGTGACCTCCTTGTCTACCTCTGAACCCAAAATTTCGATAACCACCTCTCATGAGATGATCCCCGTCGTATTCGCCACTGGGGTCGACGCTATACTCCATCGATGCTTGACCATTGACGAGGCTAATAGAGTCTTGAACGACTGCCATAGCAGCGCGTGAGGGGGCCATATTTTGAGGATGTCCACTACTCAGAAAATCAACTGAGCAAGTTATTTTTGGCCTACATTGTTTCACAATTGCATTCATGCCGTGAAGCGATGTGATAAATGTCAGCTTTATGCCAACAAAGCACGAGCACCACCCGCTCTACTTCACCCAGTCATTACTGCCAGCCCCTTTTGTAAATGGGGCATCGACTTCATGACTTGTAATCCCCCATCCAGCAATGGACACAAATACATCATTGTTGCAGTCGATTACTTCACAAAATGGGCTGAAGCCATGCCTACCTTCAACAACACCGCTAACACTGCGGCACACTTTTTCTTTAATCATGTCATATCCCGCTTTGGAGTACCACTCCAACTAGTCTCTGATCATGGGAAAGATTTCGAGAATGAGATTTTCATCGAACTCTCATCACGGTTGGGATTCTCCCATGAGTTTGCCTCACCATATTACCCTCAGTCTAACGAACAGGTCAAAGCAGTTAACAAGGTCTTCAAGACCATGTTGTAGCGCATGGTTAACAAACATAAGACCAATTGGCACCATATGTTATTTTCCATGCTATGGGCTTATCGTATGGCCGTGAAAATGACCTCTAGTTTTACACCATTTCATCTAGTCCATGGAGTCGAGGCCACTCTTCCTATCGAGTGCGAAATCCCCACCTTACGCATCGCAATTGAGCTATTACCCGACACTGATCCAATGGAGCAGCGTTTGCTGAACTTAGAGTTCCTGGATGAAGATCGTCGATATTCATTACAGAACAATGAGGTAGCCAAAAAATGGTCAAAGGCCACCTTTGATCGCCATGTCAACCTTCGCTCATTTCACGAAGGCGACCTCGTGCTTGCTTATGATATTGCTCACGATACCCTTGGTCATGGAAAATTTGAGTCACTATGGCATGGCCCCTACATTATCCAACATTGCCTCACCAAAGGTGCATACATCCTAGCTTCCTCTGAAGGCCTCTCTCTCAAAGAACCCGTCAACGGGCTATACTTAAAGAAATTTTACACCTAAGCGTAGCCATTCTACATTAGGTTATTTCTTTTTATAGTGTTTTTAATATTTTTTCCATACCTCACATATAAACTATCATTTGTGTTATTGACAGATGCTTCCTCCATCAGCCTACCACATCAGTTATGCCAACGGTGCCAGCCGTTGGACACAAAATCTAGCTTCGGCAGCTTGGGCCCTCTATAACCCCTCACATGAACTGCTCCACTCTAGCGGCATATGTTTGGGTTCAACAACCAACAACCAAGCCGATTACACTTTCGTCATTGGCTTCCTCGCCGATGCCATCCATCATCGTATTCGCCACCTTAGCGTCTTACTTGACTCCCAACTAGTCGTCCTCCAGCTCAATAATGTGTACCGTGTCCGCGATCCTTGCCTCTTTCGCAAATACCTGCAAGTTAGACTGTTATCTCGACATTTTGATTTCATTACATTTACACATATTCCAAGACAATTGAATCAAATTATAGATAACCTAGCTAAATATATATATATATATATATATATATCGGTCAACAATGCCATCAAAATGTTTACATACACATAAAATACATCGTATACAAAACCCGCATGCCAGTGAAACACCTCGATACAAAATGGGTGTCACTACACCAAAATGGGCTCACCAGCCTATATACAGTATACAAAAATACACGGAGAGACACTCAAGTTGCCTCTAGAGCACCACCTCCTACCCCTCCCTCAGGCAACAGTGCCCCACCCACTATCGGTCCCTCTGGACCTGGAGGTAACCACTCGGTCATCACAACACCTGCTACTTCTGCTCGCCACACCATAGTTTTCCATGTCAGCAAAACTCCCACACACTGCTCCAAGACGCCCTCATCCTAGATGCGTGACCACATGCCCTCAGACACTCCCTGTAGCACTGCCTCCAAGCGGCGGCGAATATCCTCAAAATCTCCCCCGGCCTCCGCTAGAGGAGCATGCGATGGCATGGCACCAAGGTCATCAAAATGACGTCTCCTAGCCACTCTCTCATATCCGGCTAGTCTCACCCCAACATCCTCACGTTGACGTCTCTCTCCAACCCGCGGCTCTCCCCACGATGGTCTCACTAGCTCCTAATGAGTTAACACTCTCATCAACTCAACCTCACACACGCGAGGTCCCACATCTTCACATACAAACAAACACAAGATAGCATCAACATTCATATATACATGATATATAAGTCATACTATCTCAAATATCAACATATCAAACAAATCACAAACATACCTCTGTGATCAAAAACCTCTCCTAGAGGTAACACCATATCTAGATCACCCCAGAAATCAACCCCACAATATGGATACTGCAGTATGATCTGTGACATATGCCGCCACACCTGTGTAGCCTCGGCCGTGAAAAAATGGCCACCCTCACCACCACTATGGCGAATCAAAATCATCGACCACTGCCTCAGTCATGGCTCTCGTGCACCAGGTGCACCCAATAAAACCCTAGGGCACAACATCGACACCCTCTCCAAAAACCATGCCACCAAGATGGACCCAAAGGTAAAGTCCCCTGAGTCTGTAGTCCGACACCTGTCAAGCTGCCCTACCATCTTCGCATGCAGCATCAAGCCCCAGGAAAAATGATCTCCTACCAATTCCCTCCCCATAATCCTCAGCTGACCACCACTGATCCACTGAGTCGCGAGGGACCCATATACCCTCACAATTATCGCTGCTACACATCAATGAACTAAAGCATCCATAGGCCCGATACTCACTACGCAACCTAACATAAAGTCCTCCCTCGAACAATACCTTCAACCCAAGGTAGCCAACTGCCCATCCCCGGGTAATACAGGCTCCACCGGTAGGGGCGTCCCTCGAAAAGGAAGCCCATTCAGAAAGTACACATCCTCCACCGCAGTGAAGGCTAGCTGCTCTCCCCACACCATAAAACAATGCAGATTCAGACTCCACATCTGGATCAAAAACTGAAGAAGATACTCCTGAGCCTATATCAAAGGGCACTCAAAGAACTTCAGCAGCCCACAGGCTACCAAAGTGGCATGAACCGCCGACTCCTCAATAGTCACGGACTCTCTCAGCTGTGACCAGTCCCGCTCTCACTAGTGGACTAGCATCATCCCAATGATCACCTACAACCACATAATACATTCCTAGATCATCCATCTCGAACATAAAACACATGAAAATCTCCAAAAAGATGATTCTTTTGCACTTGTCAGCCTTGCCTCCAAGGCGTGATTGTTTACCTCTCAGGTGTGCACACATGCGTGCCTGTTCACCCCACAGGCATGCACACATGCGTGCACACATGCGCACCTGTTCATCTCATAGACATGCATGAATTTGTGCCTGTCTGCCATACAACGACGCCTTCATGCACCCCTGTCACGTACACAGACGCAAATCATAGCGCGCTTGTCTGCTACACAACTGCGTACCCATGCGCGACTGTTTAGCTAATAGGCGTGCATACAATGTGTGCCTTTCCCCCCCCTTAGGGCACACCCATGTGCGGGTTATCAGAGAACAGGCGTGCACACATGCTCGTATATTTCCAAATCGCCCGTGCACTGGGCGGCCCACACCCACAAAACCCCCTGTACGACCCTCCGTACAGGCCCTGCCCACAAAGAGGAAACCTAATTCTATGCAGGACGATAAGACCACTAACTTGAAGCTTGTTGGTCCTGAATCGGATGCCTCGTTCTCCCAGAATCTCCAAATCTCCTCTGAATATATCTCGTCCAATCACTCTAACAACAGGTACAAATGAGGTGGCAATGTGGGCCCTACAGCTATATATAGGCCTTTCCACCAAAATTCCAAACACCATTCTGGGAGCTCTAGGTGTCTGTTTTTCGATCCGTCTTCTGCCACAAGATCAACATCCCATCATCTACATCAAGACAGTCCCTAGGCCATTTTTTATCCTTAGCCCCCGGGGTGCCATTTTTTCATACCCAGTCCAGGTACGCATGCTCATGTTCAAAATTATCAAATAAATGTTTGTATGTTCGATTCTCTTCAAATATTGTTCACGTCGGGTATTTGGTTTTCATGTGTGCAGGTACTTGGTCATCATACATTAGTGCAACCCCTTTAGGTATATAATCAACACTGGCATGTAATCATTCCCTCTGAATGTCAATTGCATCTCCAATCACACCCTCTGAAATTTTCCTTTAGGATCCCCATATCCGGCTCTGCAGTACCTCCACCTCCATTGCATTTTGGGTACTGTCACCCGGTAGCACTCTCCCCCACATGAGTTGTCCCATTCATAGTACCCTTTGGCACTTTGACACTCATGCTGTTTTTTCAAATCTTTAGGGATGGGAGTCCCAATAGTCTTACACCATGTCATGAATCAGCCACATACTCATTCTCCTCATTTTGCTAGCTTTCCCCATGGACTCCCATGATTATCTCTTTAGGTTCTCTTTTGACTGCACCTCCACAGTATCATTAACCCTCCATTTCATCCACAATCCGTTTACCCATCCGCAAATTTCCCTCCATTTCATCTACCTCATACAGAAACCCACCCATGGGGCCCTCAACTTCCACCATTTATCCAAGAAAAATGCACCCTAACCAGCCCAACCATATGGAATTGGGGCACCCGTTTCTGTGTTTGTACACTCATCCAAAATTATTCTTTATAAAATGTAAAAAGCCTTTATTTCCAGTATTTACATATCTTTTTGTCGTCACCTTTGGCGACCTTCTTCCCTTTTTGGAAAACACAACCCATGTCGCCCTTGGTTGGGGCACTCCTTATCATATACCCCTGTTGACATCGTCCATATACTCCGATTATCCCATAGGCCACCTACCTCTGCTCTCTAAGTTTGTTCACTTTGTCGCGCCTATGGCACAACTTATCCCACGTCTTGTTGTCCCCCTGACACTCAACCTAGTTGAACGGTTGCGGCCACTTATACTTCGCATATACCCCCAACCAAGGGAAGTCTTGAGTCTTCATACATCTTGATTTCATCCATGTACCTCCTCAGTTCCTAACCTCACCTAGTAGATTTCACGAAGCCCTTTGCTTCTTGGAGTTGCGTCCCCCTTTTTGTCGACATCAGCATAGTTTCCAGAAGGGTGACAATATCTTGACTCTCATTACCTTTCCAATGAGAGGTCTTAGACGACACAGGGAGAACCACAATTGCTCCCTGTTGTCATTGACCACCAAAACATTTGACTTCAACACTGTCTCATGTTATAGTGGGTCTTACTTTGCAACTATTGCAGTTATTTCTTATATATTTTCCGAAGACCTATGAACTTGGTTGGGCTATCAATTCCTACATAATCTATGATACTCCTTCTAGGTGTCATTGCCTACTGTTCAGAGTATGTTCCTTCTCAGAATGGTCCTCTGCCTTTATCATAACCGTCCCTGAGGGTGTTGTAGTTGTCTACATCAACACACAGTTTCAGTTACTATGCAACACCCTTCCTTTTTGAGTTACATGACACAAGGATGGGGCATGGTCACCTCGTTTGTACACAATTTATTTTTACACAACTTATGGAAGGTTGGGTCCTACAAGTTCCCTTCTCCCTCCAACAGGTCACTCTTGATACTCTCACTATTTCTCTCTCTTATAACGACACTCTTAGTAGAAGAAACATTGATGAATTTCGGCTATACGTATTCTCCTAACCTCATCCATCAGGGGGCATCTGTTATCACTGAAATTTTGTCCACAAATGGTTACAGGAATCCAATATCTTCAAACAGTTATGAGGTCACCCATGGACCAAAATTACCACAAAAGCATTTCCAAACGGTCTAAAACTATACAACCAGTGATAAAATTAAGGTGCGCTATGACTACACAGGGTGCGCCTGCACATGCACAAACCAGAAACGCACAAAAAGTGCACATGCACACGATGCGTGAATGTGGTCGCTAAAATATACGCACACCTGAGAATGATGCTTTTATGACATTGGTCAGCCTCCCACCCACTTCTGGTTTAGCTTCCAAGTTGATTTGACATCCAAATCTCGGCTGGATCTGACTGGGTGGCTAGTCAAAGACCTAAAAATTCCCTAAACAACCCCTTTTCACACTATAAGCTAGTTGCACAATACCTCAAAGTGATGCTATAAAACAAGGCCATGGGTGCACCACATTTTCAAGGAATTTATTTGCAAGGTTACACTGCTGCTATTCTCTTGGGGAATCCTCTTTTCTCATCAAGAGCATACTAGCATCATTACATTTGGGCAATTCATATCACCTCTTGAGTGGATTAACTTGGGATTCTTTCACCATTTCTTTCAAAGTTGTAAGAAGAGCTTAGTTGTGGGGGTCCAAGAGCCCTCCCTTGGAGGAAGAAGGGACCCAAAGTCCTCTTTCTTCTTGGTATTTTCTTTCACTAATATAATCCTTGCCATTGGTGACATGAGTCTTGTTGGTTTTTTGTTCTTATGTCCTTATGCTCAATAGTTTAGTTGTTCTTTTATTTCTTAGTTTAATTCTTAGCTTGTTCTTTTATGTTTCTTTTTCTAACCCTTTCATTTACAACTGTCTTTCTTAGCTAACCCAACTAAGCTTGTAAGCACCTTTGTTTTGCTCATTAAAGAGGCGCAACAATGTGTTCCTTGGATTTTTTTTTTTAAATAAAAGGGAAGGAATTGAAAAGAAACATAATTCTTTTAAACAATATGGGTGAAAGTCATGACGATTATGAGTATAATTATATTATGTGTTAAGTGAATGTGGGACAATGAAAAAGTTTTAACACACAATAATGGTTTAATTGACCACAATAATTGTTTAATTGGTGTTGGAATAATTGTATTGAATACATAACTGTTTTTATGGATTACTTAATTGGTTTTTCGAACATTATTCACTCTTTGTCCCTACCATTATTTCACTTTTCGCTCATTACAATTCCCATCACCTTCCCATATTCACTACCCACTCCCTGTTCCTAAAATTTAATTATAGTTAAGATAAGTTATGTATTATGACAGTTAAGGGACCACAGTGGTGAATTACAGTGATATATTCTTTTGGTTTACTACACAGTTGATTGTTTGATGTATGTGAGAAACAATCATGATATTTTCCCCCTCGTTTTAATTTTTTTCTCTCAATACAACCCCTCGCATATCCCAGAACCCTTGTTCACCCCCTGCTCATTGAAAACTAATAAACGATTTGTATGGATTGGATTGCATGAGTCTAATATGTTGATGAGCCAAATTTTATTTCATATTTAAAAGATTTTCCATTTATAGTTGTTAAAGAAACTGTCTGCTAATCAATTATGCATACAGAAATCAACTTTTTCAGCAAAGGTAGCCATGTCTAGGGTAATCGAGGTAGAGGAAATTGGAATAGGGGCCCTAGAAGGCCAAGGTTTTCTATACACTTTGATGCAGACTCATAAGAGTTAGGCCAACTATTTCAAGCTGGATGTTTTAACTGGATTGGGCAAGGAGTGGTCCAACCTAGGCCTAAAATGCCTCCCTTCCGAGCCCCACAGGTCTTTGGTATCCCAATGCCTCCTCATGTCTCACTACAACCTAAAGTCTCTGAAAACGATGGATGGAAAGAGATTGTCCACCCGACAGTCTCCCAACATCGTGGTTGGCCTAACTTGTCTTTACCTGCTCCTCCACCTATCAATCAAATTGTCCAAGTTGTCCCTGTCCACTCACCAGTATAGTCTTCCCATGCAAGAAAAAGGTTATAAATCGAGGCCCAATGTTGGCCCTTAGTTATGGAAGGTTGCAAATATTAAGGAAAGAAGCGTGAACTGCGCAGAAGACAAGTTGACTGAGATTAGGTCGAAGTGGCCAAAAGAGTAGAAAAGAAGGAGCGAAGTAAGAGAAAGCAAGCCATTGGATGAGGATATTAAGGAAGATAGATCAACAAGGAAGATGGATCGTGGAAAACTCAACAAGCAGAAAAAGCCACCAATGGATGCTTTGGAACACCTCGTAGGAAAGAAGGAAAGACAGGCTGGCGAAGCCCTGAAAACGCAGGTGAAGTTGACCTAGGGTTTTAGAAATCTAGGGTTTTGACACCTAGGTTTCAGCCTAAGGTTGTCCAAGAATCATTGTAATGTATAAATAAAGGTCAAGAGGACCTGAGATGGGTTCGATTATGTTATGATGAGTGATTGTTGTTATTGTTGAAAGAGAAGTATTGTGTGGTGAGATAAGTCTGTGTTGTAAGATCTTCAGCTGGGTGTGAAGATCAACCCTGCAACTGGGTGCACAGGTAGGGGAGAGAAGAGAAAGAAAGAGAGATATGGAATCTAAGAGCGTATATGGAACTATATGATTTCATCTAATATATTATAAAGCACAATTATGTGGACATAGCCCTAGGGAGAGGGTGAGCCACGTATATCTTGTTGTTGTGTGTGATTGATGTTGTGTTCTTCTGATCTCCGGTATACTGTCAATGAAATATTGTGTTAGATATGAGATATAGTTTTCATAGTAGGCTTAAGGATGATAAGGAATAACTAGATCTATGTGTGTGAGTTTCAATGGATCCACTTTGCATTTCCTCTGGTTGTAGACACCTGTGTCCTGCAACCCCCTATCGCTACTTTGGGTGAGACTACTTCTGCTTCGCAGGTGTTGTCGTAAGGGCTAGTAGTTAGGGCTTGTTGGTGCCCTATTAGAGTTGAACTCTGGGTCTACCCATGTGCCAACAAATGGTTTTTTTGTCGGGACCAGGATCTTCTTGAGGGAATGTCAAGGTGGTTTCCATCGAAGACAAAGATTCAGAAGTGGATATAATAAAAAGAGAAGGACTTCATCGAAGCTCGGAATAAGAACCCTAAACTTAGTATAGAGGATTGGTTAGGAAGGTATATATTTACTAATATACACGAGATTTTATTTGGAGGAATTCATCAGGAGCTATACGAGTGGCTAACCAGATTAGTAGATACCCATTTTGAAATTAGACTCAAACCACCTATGGTTTGGACGTTAGCATTGATCAAGAAGGTCAAGAGAGTTTATAATTCCATGTCAAGAGCAGTATATCACTGGTTTGATAGTACCATTGGAGGGTACATTACTGAGTTTTCTATTGATAGAGTAGAATGATATTGCCAAGCAGAGAGATATTTCTTTAAGGGAACAGGAGGAAATTTTTTACAGTTATTGAAGTTGAAGATAAAGATGCTATTGCATGAGAAGAACATCTTGAATATACAGTAGTGGGTCAGATTGAAAAATCTAATGTTCAAGAATTCAAACAGCGACAACGACATAGAGGTCAAACACACGTATAGTGGGAGAGCATTCAAAGAAGTTCCTATGGTGAAATTTTTTGAGAAGAATCATGAACCTCCAGCACAGGAATAAGGGTTCTACAATGGAGAAGAAGACGAGTTACTGAATGAGGAACATTTAGATTTTTCTAGGGTAGAAGAAGGGAATATTGAAGAACCTCGCCGAGAAGAGTCAGAAACTTCAGGAACTGCGCAGACTGTTGAAGTAAGTACTATTATGCCTCCTATTGTTTTAACAACATTAAGTAACCAGAGTAACCTAAGTTATTAGAGCACTCAGAGCACTATTACTAGCAATTCAGTACATACCCAGTTAGGAAACCTAGGAATATCTATGGCAGATGAGATGAGGTTACCCACCTTTAGGGGAGATGGATCTGAAGATCCTGATTAGCATTGGTTCTTATGCAAAGCTGTATGGAGTATTAATAATGTCACCGACGAAGCTGTTAAGAGAGCTCAGTTTAGTACTACCCTAAGAGACTGCGCATTGAGTTGGAACATGAAGCTCATCGAAGGAGTTGCATAGTCGAAACCGCTGAACGAGATCAAGACTGCGTTGATTGTAGAATTCAAGAAACCCAAGTCGAAGTCACAGTGCATTACAGATTTGAAAGAAATCAAGCAGAAAGTAGCTGAACCTGTTTGTGAGTTTGATCAGAGGTTTAATACCCTGACAGGTCATTTGATTTTTTAGATTCCAGATGAACAGAATAAAGAGTGGTTCGTTGCTACCCTCTTACCACACATAAGAGTCCCTGTGATGCAACAGAAGATCGCTTTGCAAGCTGAGGCGCTGGAGATGGCCATGAAACTAGAATCAACCCCTATTGGAGAGTCCAGCTCAGGTATGAGTCAAATTTTGAGTTAGCTAACCTAGCTTATCACTGCAAGTCGAAGATATGAAAAAGGATAAGGAAAAAGATAAAATAGATGATATTTGGTGTATCAGATGCAAATCAGAGGGCCATGAAAAGGAGAACTGCCCTCTATTCATGAGTACTTGGCTTTAGGAGCCTCGAGCCCTCTGAAGTAGGTTACTCTACCCTGGAGAATGTTATTACATGAAAAAATATGTCCAGACACCTACCAACCTTTACTGTACATTCTGTAAATATGTGGGGCATGATGAGAAAGATTGTAGGGCTTATGACCTCTTTCATGAAATATCAAGAGACACATATAAGATTCAAGGCAAAGTACAACAAGAAGGAAATACTATGCAGTTTAACTCCCCTGGAAGAGGAAACTTCAACCCTCATGGTGGATTCAGAGGAAGAGAATGAGGAGGAGGCATCGGTTGAGGTTGAGGTCAGATCATTTGTTATAACTATGCACAGCCAGGTCACTTGGCAAGGGACTGTCAGAACCCTTGTACCACTTGCAATTACTGTAACTCATTTGAAAATGTCATAGAAGATTGTCCTACGCTATTATCCAAACTTCAGGAGAGACGAGGAAGGAACCAACAAGTACAAATAATATCAACATAACCTCGTGGAGTGGATCCTAGATTTGTTGTTATCAATAGAGGAGGTGCTGCTATAGGAGAAGACATTGTGACTCCAGAGAAGATTACAGAAGAATCAGGAGTTAGAAGAGATGTAGAGAAGAAACAAGAGTTTGATCCAAAGAAAGAGAAACAAACATTTGAGGAAGCAAGAATTTTTTTTGGAGGAGTTTAGGCTTCTTCATCGAAGGCACAACTAGAAGTGAGAGAATGTGGAATTCCTCTGGCCTTCGATCAATCTACTTCACCCAGAGAAGGAAAAGAGGTAAGTAGGCTTATGGAATTCTTATGTACTTGAATTAATTTGATTAAGGATGAAAAATCCATACAAGAACAACAAAATTTGATCAGACAGTATGAGATAAGAAGGGTAGATCCTCTACTAAATAAAGCAGTACATCAACTATCTAGAAAGAGAAGGACAAATAAGGAACTACACCTTAATGCTCAAATTGGAGATTATGACATAGATTATGTTGTCCTCGACTTAGGGTCAGAAGTCAATGTTATGACGAAGCAGACCTGGGTATTGATGGGAAAACCTAACTTGATCTATTCCCCTATTAGGCTTAGGATGGCTAATCAATAGGTAGTAAGCCCCTTTGGTAGGCTGGAGCATTTCCCTATGGACATCGACGAGGTAAGAACATTTGTGGAATTCAAGGTGATTGAGATAGTTGATGATAATTGTCCTTATCCTGCGTTGTTAGGAATTGATTGGGATTTCAACAATTCCGCTGTTCTTGAATTAAAGAAAGGAAGAATGACATTTGAAGGTGATGGCCTTAGGGTCATTGTACCTTTGGATCCTAATGAATGTCGGAGATGCACATAACCCATCAGAGAAGAATATCGCACATATGATCTAGAGAATATATATAAATTGACCATGAGACAACATGATTACATTAATCCTACAACAGATGGGAATTCAAGCTGGCGAAGTGAAAACGCATGCTCATCAGAATCAGAAGAAGCATTGGAGAACTGGCAGAAAAAAATGTATGAAGTTTCTATGTGGAGGTGTGCCATATTGACCAGAGAAGTTTGTTGGATTGGCACAGAAGTAACTTGCCCACCTTTGATGGTTTGAATCACTTAAAAAATTCTTGTTAAAATTTGAAGAAGTTGTACCAGTACAACAGATATTGTTGGCACTGGATGAGGCTTTGAAATCAACCCCAAAAATATGGTGGGGGACACATAAAAGGAACATCGCGGACTGGATGCAATGTCACACTTTGATGGTAGTGCACTTTTCAGAACAAGTCAAAGGATGTGAAGTTAGATACACAGGTCAAAGTTGTCTGAAATACCATGTGTGAAGTTGTGAGGAAGCCTGGAGCAGCATCCCTCAGGAGCAGTGGGTGCATAAATTCATCAACACGTTGGACACAATGCCCATCAATTGGTATCTTCAAGAAGAACTGTGCCTCACCACTTTAGATTGGTATGGTATGACTCATAATTTTGTAGCTACATTTTCATTTGAAAGCCAATACCCTTTAGTAGATCAAGCTCTACAAGTTGTAAGACATAAATTCTTTGAGGGGGCACCTAACTCCCATATTGAGCAAGAAGAGGATGAATGGACTGAACCTCTTCAGAAATTGCAAGGATGTTACAATATCAATGCTAATGAAGATGATGATCCTAGGAATGTAAACATCATAGAAACAGAAGGACAGAGAGATGTAGAAGGATCATGAGTTGAACTAACTTTTATTGGACACAACCGATCAATATCAAGAAAGTTAACATTGGAACATAGCAAGAACCTAAGCTTGTTAATGTCTGAGATTACTGGGATGATGCCAGCATTGATAAGATCACATAACTACTGCATGAATATCGGGACTTGTTCCCAACCAAGTTCACTGATATGAAGGGAATTAAAGGGCCCATGGGAGAGATGAAGATCCCCTT
>CBVK0101712707.1:0-16425 GCA_900067695.1 Picea abies | reverse complement strand
TGGCTCATGAAAGGAAAAGATGAACTTTGATTCTATCTCCTAGAGCAACTAAACTAACAACAATTAACATGTTGCATATTCTCAAAAGAAATCATCAATCAATTCTAGAAGAAATAACTGGTAGAGGAAGACACTCCATTGTAGGTGCATGTAGGGTGGGAGATGGAGGTCTTGATTGTGTATGTGTTTGCAAAGTGTAGTCTAATCAATTCTGGAAAAGAAAGCTAAGTGTAGTGGGATGCTCCATTATAGGCTCATGTATGGTGAAAGATGGAGATCCAATTGTTCAGTGACACCTTGCATATGGTCTCGTGTTCCAGGCTATATGACCCACAACACCCCATGTAGGATTTGAAATTTTCAAAATTTTCAAACTTTTCTTGGTCGGATCTAGATGTTTCTAATGTGAGGAGTCTATATTTTACCTATGTCTTTGGATCCTCTCTCTATTTGAGCCTCTTGATTGTTGCTTGTGTTTCCAATTTCTTTTGAGGTGTTGAGTGTTCCTCTCATTTTCTTTTGTGAGTGTGAAGTGGATTTGAGCTTTGTTTGGGGGTGATTTCATTTCATATTACTGACTTCTATCCTGGGTTTTCATTGTCCTTCCTTCCCCTCCATGGTCGTGGTTTCCCCATTGACAACTTGCGACCATGCAATTTTTTTTTCAATTTCCATAAATTCCACTAGTGTTATATCTAGTTATAATATTGCCAACTTGAGACCATGTCACTATTCAAGTGAAGGAAACTCGTGATCTCCCTTGTAGGGTCCACAAAAAAGGCATGTAGGGTGCAAAAAATAATTGTTTTTCATGAAATTGTTTCTAGGTTTTTTCATTTGAAGCCTAGGTTCCCTATTCTTGAGCAAGAGAACCTTTAGAAATTAGTTTCAGTAGGAATTTTTCATTATTATTCGCATGGTATAAAAAAATAAAAATAAAAAATTGTATTTTGTAATCATCCCTTTTGGAGCATTTAAGGAACGATTTTCATAATTGCATCGGAATGTTACTTATGAATTTAGGGGTCTGAAATTATCTTTTGGAGTGATTGATAGTCCCATTTGGTTTGAGTGATTTCTATCTTATTTAATAATAATAATAATAATAATAATAATAATAATAATTTCATGCACAAAGCATTTGAGCATTGAAGACAAAGTGCATTGTAGTGTTTGGTTTAGAGATCTCATTTTGGATGTGATTTGTCTTGTGTGGTTGCATGGTAATTGTGAGGTTGCATTGTCAAACTTGCAAAGAAAAAGGCCTCTTTCCCTCCCATAGATAGAATTCATTGAATTGAATGATTTGCATTGACATTCTTGCATTTCTTTTGTTGGTTCAAGAGTCACAACATCATTAAAGTTTCATTCATCTTCCCTTGACTTAAACAACAGCCATAAGAAAATATTTCATAACTTAAAATCAACTAGAATATTTTCTTTGTTAGAAAACCAACATTGGATAGGCTTAGGGCCTTGGAATAGGATTGAATAGTTAACTCTCCAAGGTCACTAAATGAAACCTAGAGTCGTTAAAGAGTGTAAAATCCATCGTTGTAACAAGTGAGTCGGGAAGCTCCTATAACACGAGATTTAAGTAGTAGGTCACAATATGGAAAGTGGAGGGATACCCCTCTCTACTTCCCTTGGTGTTTGTTGAACTACTTGGCTTACTATGCTAACAAGGGTTTTGAAAGTGCCCACATCTCTCTGGGAGGAAGCACTTCTCGAGCTTCGAGATTTTCTACCCTGCCCATGTGTGTGGTTCAACCTACAACTATCCCCCCGGCCATTATGTTGTGAGGTGGTAACATAAGTGGATTTTTCCTAGGTACCTACAGAGGTGATTGCAACTGGGAAGTACTTGTGGTACCTATGATAGATGTCAAACCTTTGCTTCAGTCCCCTATAGGATGCTTGTCTCTATGAAGGTACTTGCACCAATAAGGTTTGTTGCATTAGGGTTACCGTAACTATTCCCCACACCTTCGCTAGATAACGTTTTGGGGACTTGATATCCCCCAGAGGTTTGGTTTTCATAATCCCCATTTTATGCATTGATTGCTTGTTGTTGACTAAGATTTGCTAGGGGTTTTCTCTGTAGTTTTCATGTATATTCAACCTTAGGTTTCTTATTGTTATTTTTCATTACACATTTAGTCAACAAGGCTGGCCAACCAATCTGATGGTCTCTCCATGAAAATGTGGCCAACCTTTTTCCTTTTTCAGTAAGCCTATCATAATGTATGGTGTAAGTGACTCATCGAGTCAGGGTGTACCTAAAACCTCATCGTCTAGAGCCATAGGGAGTGCTTCAGTAGTGTCCTCCTCACCTTCTATTAGTGGTATCAACCCCACTCCACCCATGGATAATGCATATAGATTATCAATATAGAGAATGTTGTTGGTAACATTGTTTCCTTCTGTAAGTGGATCTATTGTTAACATGCCCATCCCATCTCTTAGGATACCCACGTGTGGATTTATGATTAGTGGGGGGAAAGGCCGTAGTTTTATTGTTGAAGGGTGTCTCCCATCCTCTTCCGGTATACCCATAGGTAGACCAGTGATTCCAAATGTTAACTTTCTCTTTGGTTGGAATGTCCATAGTGGTTCTCATACTAATCTAGATCATCCTAGGGAAGCACCACTTCTAGGGGATCTGGCACCCATTATAACAATGTTCCAACTATTGTGATCATTAAACCTTTCATATATCCTTTCGTCCTAGGGGGCACACCTCCTGGAGGTAGTTCAATCCAATAGGTAGTCATCTTATGGGGTACATCCTTATTCCTGGAAATATCCCCCTTGGGGTAGCTATGGCCTCATAAGTAGCAATCCTTTTGAGATTACATATACCCATGGAAATTACCCTCAAGAGGTTATGTTTCCCCCAAGGGGGAGTTTTTTTCCAAGCACTATTAAGCCTTCCATGAACACTTATGTCCCCATAGACCAACTTCAAGGAACTTTGTATGGTTCTGAAAACATTCATGCGACAACTAACTTTTTCATCCCAGGGGGAAACCAATCAGGAGAACCGTAAGGTCTGTTCGGGGAACAAGTGTCTTCCTCGTGTCAAAACCCATTTGAGGTCTGTTCGGGGAACAAGTGTCTTCCTCGTGTCAAAACCCATTTTCCGATTTGCAACTACCTTATTTGGAAACTCTAGATATTCCAGAATTATCACAGTTGACAAACAATTCCATTTTCCACCACCCATAGTGGTCGACTATCCCAGAGAAGACCCCTCTACTCACATCATGACGTAACATATTTGGTGCGCATCCAAATTATTCATGGACGATAGCGTTTAAATGCATATTTTCCAAAGAAATATGACTGGAAGTACCACTAAATGGTATGTAGAACTAAAAGGTGCTTCCTGTGACAATTGTAACACCTTGGCCATGACATTCTTAACACACTTCCAATTAACCATCGGATATGAGACCGGGATATAACTCCTGACCTCTTTGTTTCAAGAAACCTCCATGCATATTTATAATCATATTCATAAGTGGAGGCAATTTTTCGATTTCCTCCCACCCACACCATTACCCAAATCCAAAGTTTGCAAGGGAAGGAAAACTTATTTTGTTGATTGTTGATTATTCTAAGATCAAAAAATGTTGTATGTGCTTATTGAAAAAATATGTTCTTGTTGTGAGGGATGACCAACCCCAATTCTCTTTCGATGTCTTGAAAAAGGATTTGATGTCGACCCCCATTTTAATCCCTCCTGACTAAAGTCGAGACTTTTTGCTCTATCTCACAACATCTGAATCCACCATTGTCATGGTGTTTTTCCAAGAGGACAATACGCAAAAAGAACATGTTATCTATTATTTGAGTAAAGGTCTCATTGGCCTCAAACTTTAATGTTCACATGTTGAAAAGTTGGTGTTGGAAGCTATGCACGTTGTCCAAAGATTATGACAGTACATCATCTCATGAAAAAACACCATCATATCAAACTCCAACCCAATGCAAGATATCTTGGCCTGTCAGATCATCAGGGGAAAATTCTCCAAATGGATTTTTATATTACGGGAGCTTAACCTAGAGGTTACTTTGGCCAAATCCAAGAATTATTTGGTTTTCACTGAGTTAATGTCTAAACTTCCTCGAGTTTATGAGGAACATGTGGTTAATGATTCTTTTACAGGTGAATCATTATTTCTCATCAGCTCGTCTTATCCCTGGTATGGATATGTCTTGTTATATCTTCAAACCCAACATTTTTCCCCCAAATCGATGAATGACGTCACATCCTTCATCAATCCAAACAATATCTCCTTCTCGATGACACCCTTTATCATTGAGGGGTGGACTTAGTTATACGTCATTGTCTTTCGCACGAGGAATTTAAGTGAGTTCTCAATGATTGTCATGTAGGAGCATGTGGCAGTCATCTTTGTGATCTTTCCACTACTCAGAAAATTTTATGTGCAGGATACTTTTGGCCTAGGATCTTCAAAGATTGTATGCAAGTGGTCCAAAAGTGTCACCCTTGCCAAATATCCACTCATAAAATGCATGACTATTATGCTCCCCTACATCAAGTCCATCTTGCATTATTAACCAACCATTATGCCGCCACAAATCCTTAGGTTCAATCCTGTCAATTCATGACAATGATCCATTCCCTTTTTGAACATCGTAACTTGCACGGTAATGCCTACCCTCTATGGGCATCAGTGTTATCACCTTGATTTCAATCTGGTTCCCATGATGTAACTATTTGTAGGCATGGGAACCCTCCTATAGACCCGCCATGACTCAAAGTTGAGCCTCGTTTCTCTTTCTTCACATATGTTTCGACCAAATCCCAAGGGGGTTCCCATATTTTTTATTTTAATTTATTGTTGCACAAGCCATTACTGCTTATGTCTTGGTGCCTATTGTTGTGATGCAGTTTTCTTTATTCCCACTTACCACCATTTACAGCAACACTTGACATTTGTCCATCTGCATTCGCTTACCTCCATTTTTTGACCATTGCACCTATGGAGAGACCTGTTGCTATGAGTGGACCTCACTTGTCAAAACTTTGTTGCATCCATTATGCCTAGGTTGGTTCCACACACCTGGACCTTCAATGCATGTTTTTTAGCCACTCTATCTCTCCAGATGATATCACTTTTAACTCTTCTTTATGCCCGTTAAAACATGAAAAATACACCTCATGAGTATACTTTTAACTATTTTTTTGACTCAAAAAAACTGAACAAAAAAGACATTATCGAGCACACTTTTATGTCTCTTTCTCGCTCGTAAAACTATGAAGGAGACAAAAACCAAAAAAAATTAACAAGTGAAGAGGAAAGTTACCATTAATATGTATTCTCAAAATGGAAACCATCATTCATGTCGCCCTTGAACATAGCACATGTTTGTGTCATTCTCTTACAATTAGGTTATAGATTTCCTAGGATCCATACCATCAGAATGTCATATACTCATTTGACTGGTTACATTTTCAGTCCCTATGGAGAGTTCTTCAACTGCCTCGTGCATTATTGCACTATGTCATTAGTGATATTAATTTTATGCTGCCAAGTCATCATCTTGTCGTGATATATGTTCAAGGGAAGTTAATCCTTAGTCGACCATCCTTGTGTCAGTTGTACTTATTGATTTTATTGTTTCACATCATCTCTCGGTGTATGTTTTGCGTCGATTGATGGGGGATACATTAATTCCCTCCTTCAAAGAATCTCTTCATGTCAACTTCATCACATCATCTAGGAACAAGATCTAGGAACCAACTAGTACCTTGAATCTTGTATTCCTCAGTGGCAGGATTCCTCGCAATTGATAGTGGGCTTACCTCATTGACCCTTGATCAATTGATTCTAAAATTTTTGACATCATATCATCTATTCTCGTTTTCTATATTGTAATAGGTACCTTGGGGGTCCATTTACATCATTGGTGGGTCCATTCTCGTCTATTAACGGTATACCTCAATGACTAGTAATCAAACAATTTCTACCATGCTCGACATCAGCTCATTTATTTGCATGAGGTAGAATTGTACCATCGGGGTTGAGACAATGACTTTGGGCTTGGGGGCACATCACTCATTCCTACTACCCCTACCAAGTTGCAATGGTACATATCACTTATGTATAAGTACTTTGAAGACTACACCAAGTTGCAATGGTACATATCACTTATGTATAAGTACTTTGAAGACTACGGGAGCAGTATCATTGGTGCTCAATGTTTTCCTAATACTCATTGTTACACAGATCCAAATTGTATTCGCTCATGGCTATGAATCCTTTTGACATGGATCCACTGGGTATTTTTGTGACCATGATCTTTCATTTCATTACATGGATCTATAGTGTATTATGGTGGTGGCCATGCTTTATTTATGTTTTGAGCATGGGTATGTCTACCTCAGGGATGATCTATATATGTTTGGTTGATTTCTAGTTGCAGGTACTCATTGGTTGCTTGCTCTTCATCTCTTTCCTTTAACCACCTCACATTTACTCATTGGTTGCTTGCTCTTCATCTCTTTCCTTTAACCACCTCACATTCAAGAAATTATTGTAATGTGTTTCATCCATTCGTTCCTCTATTGATCTCACACACTAGGGGGAATATGTTATAGCTATATTTTCCACCCTGGGGGCACATAGAAAACCCATCCAAAATGTCAAGATGAACCTCATATTTTTCCCTTACAGTTGACCAATTTTGAGGATCATTGCTAGTCATATCACTAACAACACGTGACTAGTCGCTAGTCATCTCATTGAAAACCCACGACTAGTCGACACGCTTGAGAAAATTGGTGACAATGAGATGTAATATCGTCGAGTGACCTCGTAAAATCGGTCATATTTTGAGTTATTCATGATATGATAATGAGTTGAGACACCTAGAAGACTCACCCTAAACCGTTTTCACTAATATTTATAGAGAGGCTTGGCCAAGGGAAGGAGGAGGAAGAATTGAGAGTAAATTTATGTTGTACTATGTTAGTGATATTTTGTATAAATAGAGATCATAAGATCTCATTTTAAATCATAACTCTCCCATTTGTGCGAAATATTGGACTGAAATTTTTGCTACCCTTTAGGGTTTTTTCTATCTTGTGATATGATATGGTTTCTCTTTTATTTTTGAGTGGATGATGATGATGCGCTAGCTCTCAGAGGTCATTCTTTTTCTTTTATGGTGGTTATCTTGGCATGTTATGGTCCATCTTGTTGCTATTTGGATTGATAAGCCTTTTACTTATTGTTATCATTTGTAATGCAAGCATCAAGGCTGATTTTTCTAAGGCTAGGTATGGATTATAAGTGTGTACACCCCTAATTTATCTCCATCATACTTTTAAGCATAGAATTTATTATTTGCAAGGGTTTTCCTAAGGAAGTATAAGGGCATACACCCCTTAGTTTTAAAACCCTAGCTAGGTTATTTGCCTTGGGGAATAAGAGGGTTTATACCCCCAGGGAGGTAGTAGCTTTAGCTCTTTTATCTTGACCCCATTAACCCATAATCAAAGCCACTACTCATTGCATTGGAGAAATAAAACATTGCATTGGTAAACGTGAAAGTTTCAAGTTTTAAAGTTCTCTCACTTGGAAGTTGTCCCTTGAGCCCTAGGCTCTCTTACCTCATTGAGGCATCCCCTTTCATCCACTAAATCTTGTTTCTGTTAAAAAAATAACCTACATCCATTAGGGTTTCAGAAAACTAACTTTCTAACCCTAGATAACTCCTAAACTAACCCTAGGAATTGGCTACAGCTTTTCCCTAACAAAATACTAACCCTAGGAATTGGCTACAGCTTTTCCCTAACAAAATACTAACTCTAGTGCACTCTTTGAGCTACTTAGAAGTGGTTTTCGTTGGCTGATTTTTCTATTTTAAAGCTTGGTTTGATACTTCCATAAGGATGAAAAATATCATTGTAGTAAGCTTTTGTTTTAGCCTTGCTTTTGTGCTAAAGTATTGCTTTATCATTGTTGAGTTAAGCTAGCTTTCACTAGTTTGTCTCTTGCTTATACAATCACACTTTTAGAAATTATTTTGAAGCCTTTATTATCTTTTATATTCTTATATATATCATTGAGTTTTTCTGCAATTAGGGACAGCAATATTAACTTTCTTGTCCAACTAACATATTATATCATATACTTGGTTTTCTTTGTGTCTCGGACAGGTATTCACACTTGGCAGGTTACTCAAATCATTGGAAACCTTAAGCAACCCTCTAGACCCATCTCCAAGTACATTTTCCATATAGAAATTTGACCTTTATGGGATTCCATCCATACATATCATTTTTCTTCCCAATCCCCCCTAGGGTCACCAGGATTCCCCCCTTGAGGTGACTACCTCACCTCTAAAATGACAGAAACACCTGCCTAAGGTGACAATGGGTAGGTGCTCTCTAAGTTGTTGCCAATTGGTAGTTGGGTAGGGATTATCCCAACCTACAACTTGTGCGATAACAAATTGATGGGAAGAATATATTTTTGTATTATGTATGAGATTTTGGTTTCCAATATTGTTTCTGCTATATTTATTTGAGTTGAATATTCCAACAAGTGTATGTTGTTTTGTGAGCTGCTAATTTGACTTACAGCAAGGAAATCACTAGATAACAAAGTTCCTAGGTGTTGGAGTAGGGATTTCAATAGGATTAGAATAATTGATGAACTACAAATGGCTGGTTTGAGCTATGTAGGAAGATTCATCTAAATTGGCATCAAAGTGCATAGAGAGCCTTGTTCTCTTTATCTCTCTACATGGACCAAGGATTTTTCCCTTCAACCATCACCACAAGGGGAAGGATACTCACTCCCATACCAAAATATCATCTTCAAGACATTGTTATAGCTATATTTTCCATCCTAGGGGCACATAGAGAACCCATACAAATTGTCAAGATGAACCATGTCTTTTTCCCTTGCAGTTGACCAATTTTGAGCGTTGTTGTTAGTCATCTCACTAACAACATGTGATTAGTTTCTAGTGATCTCACTGAAAACCCATGACTATTCGCTAGATGAGATACTTATGACCCGTGACACCGTCGGAAAACTAGTTTTCGACATGCTCGAGGAAATTGGAAACAAGATGAGTTGTGATCTCATCGAGTGACCTCGTAAACTCAATCATGTTTCCAAGTATTCATGAGATGAGCATGAGTTGAGACACCTAGAAGACTCACCCTAAACCTTTTTCACTAATATATATAGAGGGGCTTGGCCAAGGGAAGGAGGAGGAAGAATTGAGAGTAAATTTATGTTGTTGTAATTCCAAGAGAGTGAGAGAAAAAGGAGGATTTGAAAGCAAGAGCCAAAGAGAACCACAACTTTGGACTCGAGGTAATCAAACCATTTTTGTAAGGTTATCTTTTTTTAATATAGATCAGTATTGATTTTCCCCTTCCATGTTTTGTCCATTCAATTACATGTTTGTGTTTTCATTCTTTACCTAAGTAAGATAAAATAGATCTGAATTTATTTAAGTTTCTTTAACACTTAGAAGGATTTGTAGATTGGTATTTGTTTGTTCATTGTGTGCAGGAAGTAGATTGCGGGAATCAAAGTGGGATCTCGAGAGCTACATCCAGCGAACATGTAAGGAAAACCATCGAAATCAAGTACTCATCTTTCTTTCATAGCATAAAGAAAACTTGAATATCATAGATCTAGGAAATTTAATACTATGGTATATTGTTGTATGTCTCAGATCAAGGGAAGATATGAGGGAGAACTCTCCTATCCGTAGGAAGTAATTCTCTGTTAATAGACACGCGAGGTGCAACAAACAAAAAATTAATCATTTCCAATCATCCATTTGCCACCATAAAATAACATTAGATTCAAATTTTTAAAGCATTAAAAAAATAGACCAGCTCTATGTGAGATCTGAGAACAAAATGTAGCTAGATCAAGAATAACTAAGTGAAGAAAGAGAATACAAATAATATGCTTGACATATTCAAGACGACTGTATTGGTCAATGATGATTTGGGAAAGACAAGATAACCAAACTTCTATGATGATTTGGGAAAGACAAGATAACCAAACTTCTTGTTTTCATGCAAGCATTGTTTTTAACATGAGATAAAAAGTTGTGCATAACTTCATTCAAGTTTACCAAAGCTACCATCACTTTTAGAAATACTACGCAAAAGTGTTTAAAGTCAAGTGATTCTATATGCATCAATGTATATAAATATGTTACAATAAAATGACTTTACTTTTCAAACTCGTGTTTGAAATGAGCACACTATAGTTATGCAATTTCAGTCCTAAAATAGTCAACAAACACTACGACAAAACCTTTTCGTTTGTGTAACGCTTGTCTAAGTTAACCCCAAGTTGTGTAACTTTTTTTTATGTCTTAATAACATCCTTCTCAACATGATAGAATAGTGGAATTGCATTCAAGTTATAGATTATAAAACAAACTTTAGACATAATAATTGTAAATTAATAATTTGATCTCCTATGCTTATTGACTTGATACAAGATTGTGCAACATACATATAAGTTCATCTACTTAGCTTAAAATTTGTATTCTGGTCAATCAAATTTCCTCTTCTTACTTTTCTATTTAATAACTTAAATTGGAGTATAAAAAAATGTGCTCTTCTTATTTATGTTTTAACAAAAATCAATTATAAAGAGTTTAATTAATTTATACCAGCTTGTGCAGGGTAGTGTAATAGGTTCCGTCAACCTTTATATGAATGTGCAATAGCGTCAATTAGCTATTATAAGCATTCCTCTAATAATTTATCATTAAATTTATGGTTCAATTAAACTCATAATTCTATCATCTATATATGCTTCATATTATAAACAATATTATAAACAATATTAGAATGTAACTAATTTTACATAAGGGTGAGTGTAAGTTAATGATGGTCTCTCATGACGCTAACTTGGAGGGATTATTAAAGGTTCTTTTACAAGGAATAATATGGTGTAAAAAGATGAAATGTAGGAAATTGAATTAGCTTTACGAATATACAACTATTACACATGGATATTATGAATAACTATGTGAAATTTGTTTTTTTCTAACAGCGGTATGTTATTTTTCCAGCAAAATATAAGGTATATGTCTCCATTTGTGCAGGTGTTGAGTACCTTAACGATGGAATTTCATTCCAAAAATTGTATGATTATAGAGAACCCATTGTTCTAGTGCGGTGTATTTTTTAGAAATTTATAATATTAATTTTATATTTTTTTTAAATTATGAAAGTCAATATATCCTTGAAGTTACAACGCCTTTTGTTCATGCAGGCAATGAGGGTCTTAACATGATCAAAATAATTTATTTATTTTTTCATATTGTAGATATCGGTCTCTTCTAGTGTGGCATATAACTCATTTTAGAAATGGTTAAGCCAACAAAAATTTATAAAAAAAAATAAAAGAGGTATGTATTTTAGGGTTTTAATATATGTCAAGAAAAAAATAGATTAAAAATAGTAAACATTATTAAAAAATAATTTAAATTATATATTTGGAATTTGTATAATCGACTCTATTTGTTTATGTAGTTTCATCAACAACATATTTTTGTAGCCTGTAGAAAAATAACATCGAAAACTGAGATGTAGAGAGGTATTCATAAAAATGGAGGTTTTTATGTATTTGCAGACTGAACAGATAAAATAGATCTGAATTTATTTAAGTTTCTTTAACACTTAGAAGGATCTGTAGATTGGTATTTGTTTGTTTCTTGGGTGCAGGAAGCAGATCGCAGGAATCGAAGTGGGATCTCGAGAGTTGCATCCGTCAGACACATAAGGACAATCGTCGAAATCATGTACTTATATTTCTTTCATGGCATAAAGAAAACTAGAATACCATAGATCTAGGAAATTTAATACCGTGGTATGTTTCTATCTGTCTCGGATCAAGGGTAGATCTTGGGGAGAACTCTCCTTTCCATGGGAGGGAATTCTTCATTAACATATATGGTGACTCCGCAAGGGATTGAACCCATTTTCTTCTTTAGTTCATTTTTTATTTTACTCTCTAATAGCCTTGAATTTTTTTGGTAGTTTATCTTCTTCCCCATCACCCTCTCTAAGAGAAGATATCCCATATATGACTGCAATAGGATAGATACAAGTATTTTTTTCAAAACTTTTTTGGCGTGTCTCTTGTATGTTGTTAAAGATGAAGTGATAGTGTCGCTAGTTGTAGTACTATTGACCAATGGCACCATGCATATGGTTGCATGTTGTAGGCTATATGACCCACAACACCCCATGTAGGATTTAAAATTTTCAATTTTTTCAAACATTTCTTGGTCGGATCTAGATGTATCTAATGTGAGGAGTCTCTATTTGATTTATGTCTCTAGATCCTCTCTTTGTTTGAGCCTCTTAATTGTTGCTTGTGTTTCCAATTGGTTTTGAGGTGTTGAGTGTTCCTCTCATTTTATTTTGTGAGTGTGAAGTGGATTTGAGATTTTTTTGGGGGTGATTTCATTTCATCTCATTGAGTTTTATCCTGGGTTTTCATTGTCCTTCCTTCCCCTCCATGGTTGTGGTTTCCCCATTGACAACTCGCAACTGTGCAAATTTTTTTCAATTTTCATAAGTTCCACTAGTGTTATCTATAGTTATAATATTGTCAAACCGCAACCATGTCACTATTCAAGTGGAGGAACCCTGTGACCTCCCTTGTAGGGTCCACAAAAAAGGCATGTAGGGTGCAAAAAAAATTGTTTTTCATGAATTTTTTTCTAGGTTTTATCATGTGAAGTCTAGGGTCTCTATTCTTGGGAAAGAGCACCTTTAGAAATTAGTTTTGGTAGGAATTATTCATTATTCTTCGCATGGTATAAAAAATTAAAAATAAAATTTGCATTTTGTGATCATCTCTTTTGGAGCATTTGAGGACCCGTTTTCAGAATTGCATCGGAATGTTACTTGTGAATTTAGGGGTCTAAAATTATCTTTTGGAGTGATTGACAGTTCCATTTGGTTTGAGTGGTTGCTATCTTATTTAAACAAAACAAAAAAATCATGCACAAATCATTTGAGCATTGAAGACAAAGTGCATTGTAGCGTTTGGTTTAGAGATCTCATTTTGGTTGTGATTTTTCTTGCATGGTTGCTTGGTAATTGTGAGGTTGCATTGTCAAACTTGCAAATAAAAAGGCATATTTCCCTCCCATAGCTAGAATTCATTGAATTGAACAATTTGCATTGAAATTCTTTCATTTCTTTGGTTGGGTCAAGAGTCACAACATCACTAAAGTTTCATCCATCTTCCCTTGACTTAAACAACAACCATAAGAAAAGATTTCATAACTTAAAATAAACTAGAATATATTTTTGTTAAAAAACCAACATTAGATAGGATTAGGGCCTTGGAATGGATTGAATAGTTAACTCTCCAAGGCCACTAAGTGAAACTTAGAGTCGTTAAAGAGTGTAAAATCCATCATTGCAACAAGTGAGTCAGGAAGCTCTTCTAACACAAGATTTCAGTAGTAGGTCACAATAGGGTAAGTGGAGGGATACCCCTCTCTACTTGTCTCGTTTTTTGTTGAACTACTTGAACTACTATGCTAACGAGGGTTTTGAAAGTCCCCACGCCTCTCTGGGAGGCAGCACTTCTCGAAGCTTGAGCTTTATTACCCTGTCCATGTGTGTGGTTTGACATGCAACTGTCCCCCGGGCCATTCTGTTGTGAGGTGGTGACATTAGTGGATTTTTCCTAGGTACCTACAGAGGTGGTTGCAAGTGGGAAGTACTTGTGCTACCTAGGATAGACTTCGAACCTATGCTTCAGTCCCCTAGAGGGTGCTTGTCTCCACGAAGGTACTTGCATCAGTAAGGGTTGTTGCATCAGGTTTTGATGTAACTATTCCTCACACCTTCGCTAGATAATATTTTGGGGACTTGATATCCCCTAGAGGTTTGGTTTTCAAAATCCCCATTTTATCCATTGATTGCTTGTTGTTGACTAAGATTTGCTAGGGGTGTGCTCTGGCGGTTTCATGTCTAGTCATCCTTAGGGTCCTTATTGTTCTTTAGAATGACTTTTGCTAAGGAGGATTGGATCACAAAGGAATGTGATACAAGAAGATCTTGGATAGGTGTACAAGTACTTCCATCTAGATATCAGGTCAAGGAGAAGAGAGAACATAGGCAGTCACAAGTGGGTTTCAGCAGATTAGAGCCGCAACAGTAGGGTCGTGTCGTATGGATTGTTCATATATTATTTGAGTGTGTGTATTTGAGTGTTTCAGTGGAGACAACCATGTATACATGGGTTTGTTTAAGGAAAGGCGTATAAATCTCAGAAAGCGTGAAAGTACAAGGTTGTACACCAGTTCAAGAGATTTCTAGGGTTTGTACATGTTATCTGAAGTTTTATGTATTTCTTTGTGTGCCATTATCCCAATAAGGGATCCCTTGTAAGATTTGAAGTTATTTTAATGATAAGCTTAGTTTATGATAAGAATATATGTGTGTATTGTGTATGATATTTTGGTTTCCAGTGTTGCTTTTGCTATCTATATTTGAGTTGAATATTCCATCAAGTGCATGTTGTTAATTTGACTTACAGCAAGGAAAACACTAGATAAAAAGGTACCTAGGTGTCAGAGTAGGGGTTTCAACATGGTACCATAGATTTGTCTCTAAAAGGGACCCAATCTCATGTTGCACAATGGAAAATCTATTAGATCTGAGTGACCAGGAAATAGATCTAGGGTTACAGAAGAAAATCTATTGGATCAGGAGTGTCATGGTGGGTGATTGAAGGACCAAGCACAAATCCACTATATTTTGTAGAAAATCTATCATATATGTAGGATAGCTTAGCAGATCTATAAACCAGTAGGCCGAAATCGAAGGATGAATTTCTATGAAATAGTCATACAGAGGTAAAACTTGGTTTTGTAGGAGTATCAATTTGTACACATGTTGCAATTGTAATATTCATGTACATACGTGGGTTCCAGTAAGGAAAGTTACTTACATACACAGGTTACGTGGGTTCCAGTAAGGAAAGTTACTTACATACACAAGTTTTAGGAACAAGTGCATACAAGATCATACAGGTTGTATAGAGGCAGTTTCAGCAATGAAATTCATTGAGTGCTTAAGCCACGAAGGACTATGACTCAAGAGGATCTCAGCAGGGGTGAAAAAGGAATTTCATCTGGAGATCATCTCAAGGGATAATAGATATATTGGATTTGATGACTCATAGAGAGAGCGGAGAAGGATTTTTTCTCAAAGATATCTTAGCAAGGGTGAAGAAGGACTTCCACCTATAGATCTAATCAGTCCAAAGGAGAAGGAATGAAAAACAGGCAGATCTAGGTATCAGAACAGCAGCAGGTATATTGTCGTAGGAAGTTTCAACATATTGGAGCAGAGTTATGGAGTTGCACACATTGAACGGATCGCTCAGGGTGCATGTGTACATGGGCTATAGTGTAGAAATGTGCACACATACTTGGGATGCAGAAGGAACTAGCACATACATATGCAGGTTTCAGTAGAGGAAATTGCGTACGTACGCAAGTTGCAGTGAGCACATACACAAACAAGTATGGAAATGTTGTAGGTACAAGGTTTTACAGTAGTGTTAGATGTTCTAGGTTGCAGGAGTTGGTTGTTTCCCGGTGGATAGAAAATATGACAGAGGCACGGGAGTTATTTAGCAGTCTAACAAAGGACTCAGGGACCCATGTGGAGCTTGGTAATGATGTCATGTAGTGAAGAGGAAGGGAACTATCATGTTTCAAATTGATTCAAGGGGTTTGTTAAAGGCCCAAGATGTGCTTTATATACCATAATTGAAAAAGAACTTGCTATTAGTTTTAGTTATGGAGGACAAGGTTTATGCAATCTTGTTCTAGAAAGGACAAGTATTCATGCATTCAGAGGGAGCTAGACCTGACATAGAAGTGTGCATTGGAGTCATAGAGGGATGTTTGTATAGGATGCAGTTAAATATATTAAGAGGTTCCAATGGGATCTTGGATAATGAATCGATGTCAATGATAGAGGATGATGAGTGAGAGGATCCGGAGGGTGAGCAGTCTAAGGATGAGAAGAGTTCACAGACTTCTAGTATGGGGATTCAACCTTTAGAGGGGAATATGGATTTATCCCCTTCCAATTCTATCAAGAGACCTAGTTGGTACGATATGAAATTGATGGATGCATAGGAGAAGGAGGCTCCTAGGAGCACATTGAGGGAGAGCATGCCTTTGACAAAGTTTCCAAACTTCATGGCATTGATATGTAGCATCATCGATTTTGTGAATTCTAGTATTAGGGTAGAATCTAACCAGTAGGGTTGGAGGAATTCTAGTGAGTGGGATTGATCTGAAAATAGAAGGCTGACTTGTTATTCTATGCAAGCACCCCTACTTCATTAAAATAAA